>BSBK01015250.1:0-40000 GCA_027943335.1 Chamaecyparis obtusa
TGTGAGGTCATATTAGGTCTTAAGGGGTCTTTTAGGTCATGTATTAGGTCATATTAAGTCATATTAGGTTATGTTAGGTCATGCTAGGTCATATTAGGTCTTATTAGGTCATATTAGGTCATGTTCGGTCCTTAAGGGCTCATGTGAGGTCAAATTAGGTCTTAAGGGATCATTTTAGGTCTTAAGGGGTCCTCTTAGGTCTTATTAGGTCATATTAGGTCTTATAAGGTCTTAAGGGGTCATATTAGGTTATATTAGGTCATGTTAGGTCTTAAGGGGTCTTATTAGGTCATATTAGGTCATATTAGGTCTTGTTAGGTCATATTAGGTCATATTAGGTCATATTAGGTCATCTTAGGTCATGTTAGGTCTTATTAGGTCATATTAGGTCATATTAGGTCTTTTAAGTCTTATAAGGTCTTAAGGGGTCATGTTAGGTCATGTTAGGGCTTAAGGGGTCATGTTCGGTCTTAAGGCATCTTTTAGGTCATATTAGGTCTTAAAGGGTCTTTTAGGACATGTATTAGGTCATGTATAAGGTCATATTAGGTCATATTAGGTCCTCTTAGGTCTTAATGGCTCAAGGGGTCATGTGTTCGGGCTTAAGGGGTCATGTTAGGTCTTAAGGGGTCTTATTAGGTCATGTGAGGTCATATTAGGTCTTAAGGGGTCCTTTAGGTCATGTATTAGGTCATATTAGGTCTTATTAGGTCATATTAGGTCTTTTAAGTCTTTTAACATCTTAAGGGGTCATATTAGGTCATCTTACCTCATGTTAGGTCATGTTAGAGCTTAAGGGGTCATGTTAGGGCTTAAGGGGTCATCTTAGGTCTTATTAGATCATATTAGGTCTTTTTAGGTTTCATTAGGTCTTTTAGGTCATATTAGGTCAGGTTAGGGCTTAAGGGGTCATGTTAGGTCTTAAGGAGTCATGTTAGGTCATATTAGGTCATATTAGGTTATATTAGGTCATATTAGGTCTTGTTAGGTCTTAAAGGGTCATGTTAGGTCTTATTAGATCATGTTAGGTCCTTTTAGATCTTATTAGGTCTTTTAGGTCATATTAGGTGATATTAGGTCTTGTTAGGTCATATTAGGTCATGTTAGGGCTTAAGGGGTCATGTTAGGTCTTAAGGGGTCATATTAGGTCATTTTAGCTCTTTAGCGGTCTTATTAGGCCATATTAGGTCATATTACATCATATTAGGTCATCTTAGGTCATCTTAGGTCATCTTAGGTCACATTAGGTCTTGTTAGGTCATAGTAGGTCATGTTAGGTCATGTTAGGGCTTAAGGGGTCATGTTTGGTCTTAAAGGGTCTTATTAGGTCATGTTAGGCCATATTAGGTCATGTTAGGTCTTAAGGGGTCAAATTTGGTCATATTAGGTCATATTAGGTCATATTATGTTATGTTAGGTCATATTAGGTCATATTAGATCTTGTTAGGTCATATTAGGTCATGTTAGGGCTTAAGGGGTCATGTTAGGTCTTATTAGGTCTTGTTAGGTCATATTAGGTCTTGTTAGGTCTTATTAGCTCTTGTTAGGTCATATTAGGTCTTGTTAGGTCTTATTAGGTCATGTGAGGTCATATTAGGTCTTGTTAGGTCATGTGAGGTCATATTAGGTCTTGTTAGGTCTTATTATGTCATATTAGGTCATGTTAGGGCTTGGGCGGTCATGTTAGGTCTTCTTAGGTCTTATTAGGTCTTCAAGGGTCCTATTAGGTCTTAAGGGGTCCTATTAGGTCATGTGAGGTTAGATTAGATCTTGTTAGGTCATTTTAAGGCTTAAGGGTTCATGTTATGTCTTATTAGATCATATTTGGTCATGTTAGGGCTTAAGGGATCATGTTAGATCATATTAGATCATATTAGGTCATGTTAGGGCTTAAGGGGTATCGTTAGGTATTTTTAGGTCTTAGGGGGTCATGTTAAGTCTTAAGGGGTCTTATTAGGTCATGTGAGGTCATATTAGATCTTGTTAGATCATATTAGGTCATATTAGTTCATGTTAGGGCTTAAGGGGTCATGCTAGGTCTTATTAGGGATTAAGGGGTCATGTTAGGTCTTACGGGGTCATGTTAAGTCATATTAGGTCATATTAGGTCACATTAGGTCATATTAGGTCATGTTAGGTCATGTTAGGGCTTAAGCAATCATGTTAGGGCTTAATGTGTCCTATTAGGTCATGTGAGGTCTTTTTAGGTCTTAATGGGTCCTATTAGGTCATGTTAGGTCTTATTAGGTCTTATTAGGTCATGTGAGGTCATATTAGGTTTTGTTAGATTATATTAGGTCATATTAGGTCATGTTAGGGCTGAAGGGGTCACGTTAGGTCTTATTAGGGCTTAAGGGGTCATTTTAGGTTTTATTAGGTATTAAGGGGTCCTATTAGGTCATGTGAGGTCATATTAGGTCTTGTTAGGTCATGTTAGGGCTGAAGGGGTCATGTTAGGTTTTATTAGATCATATTAGGTCATATGAGGTCATGTTAGGGCTTAAGAGCTCATGTTAGGTCTTTTTAGGTCTGATTAGGACTTAAGGGGTCATGTTAGGTCTTAAGGGGTCATGGTATGTCATATTAGGTCATATAAGGTCATGTTAGGTCATATAAGGTCATATTAGGTCATATTCGGTCATATTAAGTCATGTGAGGTCATATTAGGTCTTGTTCGGTCTTATTATGTCTTGTTAGGTCATATTAGGTCATGTTATCACTTAAGGGGTCATGTTAGGGCTTAAGGGGTCATGTTAGGTCATATTAGATCATATTAGCTCATTTTAGGTCATGTTAGTGTTATAAACTAAGTTTCCACCCTTGTTTCAAGCTCTCATAGTCTTGATAACCTAGTATAACATGGGAATCATCTCTAGGTTGTGGGACCTATGATAACTAAGATGAGATGTCCAAGTTCTAGGCTGGTTCCTCTTGGATAATCACCTTAATTTTATCTTGACATGAAAAGTAAAAATTTTGAGGGAAAGGGATAGAAGGAATGCTTGGAAAGGGAAATGACTAAAAGCAAACTACCTACTAGAAGATACACCAAAATTAGGGTATGAATTGTAGTATAGAGGGGTGAGACCAATGAGAGACTTAGGTCTAGGAAATCAAAACTCACTAAATAGGCTTGCATAAGTGATTCATAGGAGGGCCTGAACATAAGACACAACCTATGACCTACAAGCAGACATTCACTTCTACAACTAGGTGTAGGATTGAGACAAGATGGTCAGGGGTTTGAAGTATACCCACAAGAGCCTTCAAATCAAATCAAACACAATAACACACACAATTATAGAAAATGAGAGGGATCAAGAACCCTAAATTATCACTGCACATACATTCATGAACTTAAATTCACTAAGAGATAATCAAAACAATAAAGGATAGGGATAGAGAAGATGTCACAAATGCCTCAAGTTGCTTGGATAATCAATGGGTGATTACAAAATGAGAAGACTAGAGGGCAGTAAAAATGCCATGAATAGCCTTCTAAGAAAGAATAAGACCTTCTTGCAAAAGTGTATTCTTCTCCTTACAAAACATGAACTCTCTGAGCTTCAAAAGCTCTAAAAATACAATATATACATCCCCTCTTGCATGCAGGAAAGAGTCAAAACCTAACTAGGGTTAAAGATTTTACATAAGAGAAACAAACCCTAAATCTATGAATTCTAATCATAAATACAACTATGCAAAATCATAGCTGATCAGATATATCTTTGAGTGCCCATCTCTATACTACAATTAGCCTACAGACAAGCAACCTAGATTCATCTACCCCTCTGCAAGTTAGCCTTGCCATGAAGGCTCTAAATCTAATCATTCTTTCTTGGGAAGAGTGTCATTTAAAGCTAGTGCCAACTCTTTCTAGCATCTCCTGGCATGAAAATGTGGCATAGTACCCTTCAATGCTAGCCAACAGTCATCTCCATCACCCTCTCAACCATAACCATCCTAAAAATTTAATTACTAAGCTAACCGATGTCGTGCATGGCCGAAAAGAGCAAAAACCTAGCAAAACCTTCGCAAGAAATTTGAATTTAAATGTTAATGGCTAGCAGGTCATAAATTAAAACACAACCATCGATGCATAACTTTCCCGATAGATGAACAACCATGATACACTAAGAAAAAAACTTCAAAAACCCTTCTGACAAGTCAAAGCCACCATGGAAGTCAGCAGCCAATCGGAAGTGAGAAAATTAGTAGCTCTAACAAACACGGACCCATGACCCTAAGAATATCATTGAATCACTATCACATGACCTTATAACTCTGACAGATCCCTTTAGAAGATACATCAGCCATTGATTTGCCTTTTTAGAACTTTGGACCCACCCAGAGCTTGATTCGAATCTAATGGTAGGTGCATGATTTGATAGCCCCCGAAGATTCCTTCAGATCATCAGATAGCCATTAGATTTGATCACTTGATGACATCCTTACAGACCCTCTGACAATGATCCCACTGACACATCCTAGTCATCACTTCATGGGCCAATCATATTCAAGCACATCAGCAAATGAGGAACCACTTGACATACTCTGATAAAAAGATGAAATCGATGGTCATATAAATATCTCATACCTCTGACACCACCCTTGCGAAGATACGCTAGCCATCGATCTTCCTAACTAGGACCCCACTCTAACACATTACCCTGATACCAAATCTATGACCAGTCTCATCTCCTCATGACCTCGAAAGATTCCTTTAGATTATAAGATGGTCATTGATTTTGAATCTTATCACTACTTATAGAACTAACCCTACTTTGACCTTATGATTTAGTGACCAAAGGAATTCTCTTATTCACAAGATACTCTAATGAACCATGGTTAAGCCAAGTGAATACATGAACAAAGGGTCTTTCTCTAGTTCGCTGAATGAAGGAAAAGCCACCGAAAGGCTTAGTGAACTCGTGAACAAGGACTTTTCAAAAGTGCACATGACAAAAGAGAATTTCAAGTGGCCCAAAAAGGTAAAGGAATAGAATAGGGGCTAGGGTTTTTTGCATGCAACGACTAGTTTTATGAATATTTGAACTTGCAGACCCTTAAAAATGCAAACCAGTGGCACAGGAAAAGTTGTAGAGGCCAAGGGAAAAGAGCTAACCCTATGAAATTTTTTAGATGACTTGGAAAGATTAAAATACAGACCTTGAAATGGGAATTGGCCGAATATGCATAGAATGCAAAATTTTGGGCAACATTTTGGTGATTTCTGCTGGATGTCAGCCTGCTAGACATGGAAACCAATGGCCTTAAATGATTCATTGGGCATGGGGTCTATTCTTGAGCACAACTTCTTGATAGAAAAATAAAAACTAGAAATAGATGGATGAAACTGTGCATGAGCACTTCTTGGAAAAAAGAGAAACTAACCTAGAAAGTAGGGAAAGAAAATAGGGGAAATATTTATAGAGATTTTTATGAGGGAATAACCTCAAAATAGGGCTTCAGATGGAAACCATTGATTGATATAGGAAAGGTATTCCCTTCAAGATTTGATAGCTAGAAAGCATTAGATCCCTTACATTCTGTGATAACAAATGGTCCACTCCAAAAGGAATCAAATTTTGTATGCCTACTAGGCCTTGACTTGAACTCATCCCACCTGAGGACCACATCTCCAACCTTGAAATTCTTGACCCTAGCTCTCTTGTCAAAACTATTCTTTGTCTAGGCCTGATGGAATTCCATATCTTCCATTGACTTATCTCCGAGTTCCTCTAACTCCATCAACTAAGCATACCTTATTTGCAAGGCTTCTCCTTCTTCAAACATGGCATATTGATTGGCTAATTCCAAGGCTGGCAATTCAATTGAAATTGATAACTTGGCCTCTTTTCCATATACCAACATGTAGGGGGAATTACCAATGATCTTCTTTGGGGTAATTATGTCTGACCACAAGGTAGACCTAAGCTTTGTATGCCAATCCATCTGATTGTCTTGAAGAGTCTTCTTGATTATCCTAATCAGGTTCTTGTTTGTTGATTTTGCTAAGCCATTTCCCTAGGGATAGTAATTTGAACTTGTATTTAGATAAATGCCATTTCTAACTACCCACTTTGAGACCTTGAGGCATGTGAATGCCAATGCATTATCTGATATTATGGAATCTGGAGTGCCAAACCTATGAATTAAATCATCATAAAAACTTAATACAACACTCTGATTGGCTTCTTTCAATGTAATTGCTTCTATCCACCTAGTGAAATAATTTGTTGTAGTAATTATCCACTTGTGTCCTACACTAGATGGGGGATTGATCATACCAATGAAGTTTATACCCCATTTCATGAAAGGTTTCTCTATTCTGACTGGTTGTAGGGGTAACGCTACAAGCCTTTCTTTTCCTACAAACATAGCACACTTGATGCATTTTCTCACATAATCATGACTATCCTTAAAGATAGATGCCCAATAATATCTAGCCCTCATGATTTTAAAAGTAGTAGTCCTAGGAGAAAAGTGACCTCTAGAAGGTCCATCATGAAACTCAAATAGGACATCAGCTATCTTTTCTGAATCAATTCATCTTAAAAGGACACCATTGTGATCCTTTCTGAAAAGAAATTCATCTATCAACACAAAAGGAATAGATTGTAATCTATAATACCTCCTTTTCACTAAATATAAATCTGTAGGGCATTTCCTTGTCTTCAAGTAATGAATCATGTTAGGCAACCAACCTGATGCCTTAGCATGTTCTTTTATAGAATGCACAACCAAAGATGCATCCATTTTCTCTGATTTCTTTGAACTTTCATCCCCTGCCAAATGCCCACAAAGACCTCTTCCTCTAACTAGCTTGGTGGCTTGGATATCAATGTCATACTCCATTACCTTGGTGATCCAACCATCTCTTTTCTCATTAAGGTCCTTGGAAATCAAAAATTCTTTGACACTTGGATGAGTAACCTTTAAATGTACCTTTCTATGAGTCAACAAATGTCTAAACTTTTTGAGGCTCTTCAACATAGAAAGCACATGTTTCTCTATAAAAGAGTATCTCTATTCATACTCCTCTAAACCTTTGCTAAAGAAAGCAATAGGCTCCTCCAATCCATCTAAATTTTCTTGAGTCAACATTGCAAACATAACATTTGAACCTCCATAAGAATAAAGGATAAAATCCTTACTGAAATTCAAGTTCAAGAGGGCAGGAGCAGCTATCAAGGCCTCTTTAATAGCTTGGAAACTAGAATTCCCTTCCTTAGTCCAACTAAAAGTTGAACCTTTCTTCAACATGGCTGCCAAAGGCTTGACTAAATCTGCAATGTTAGGCAAGAACCTCCTAACAAAATTAATCTTTCCTATGAAAGATTGGAGACTCTTCTTATGATGTGGCAATGGTAGCTCTAGGATGGCTGCAATTATTTTAGGGTCCATTGTAATTCCTTCTTTGGATACTATATATCCCAATAATTTCCCTTCATGAACTACAAACACACACTTCTTGGGATTAAGAGATATCCCAAATTCTCTACATCTTTAAAATATCCTCCTCGAGTGTTTGATATGGTCTACTGCATGTTTAGAATAGATAGTTATGTCATCTAGGTAGACCAGTACAAACTTGTACATGAGGCTTTTGAAGGCCATATCCATTGCCTTTTGAAATGTAGCACCTGCATTTGACAAACCAAAGGGCATCTTCTGATAAGCCATGGTTCCCCACTTGGTTGTTAATGCAGTCTTATATTGATCCTCCTCTTTAACTAGGATCTGATTGTATCCTAAATAGCCATCCAATAATGAAAATCTCTCAGATCAAGAGTCACATTGTAAGATTTGTTCCATAGAGGGTAATGGATGGCAATCTTTTAAGGAGGCTCTGTTAAGGTCCCTAAAATCAACACATAGTCTCAACTCCCCATTCTTCTTCCTAACAAGAACAAGGTTGGAAACCTAACTAGTATGCTTAATGGGGTAGATGATACCAATTTCTATTAATTTGAGTACTTCTTTATGCATAAGTGGCTCAATCTTGGGATTAGCAGGGCTTTTCTTTTGTCTTAATGGCTTAGCATTAGGTTCTAATTCAATAGTGTGTTGAGCAAGGGAAGGGTCAAAACCTTTGAGGTCCTTATACTCCCATGAAAACACATCATTGAATTCCTTGAATAATTGAGTGTAAGCTTGCTTTTCCAATTCAGTGTTTACTTTTCCAAATTGTAAACTCTTACTTGGTTCCAACTCTAATTCAACACAATGTTCTTGTTGAACTACCTAGCCAGCTTTATTCTTCTTGACTTGATCATCCCTGCTGAAAAAAATCTCTAATGCAACAAGACCTCTAGGCATCTTATTGGACTTAAGTTGTATCACTTGATCACCATTGTTTTGTGATAGCCTATCTTGATTATGCTTTGAAAAAACATCTTCTTCAAACAAGAACTGTAGAATTTGTTCATCATTGTCAAACACCTGCCAATTGACATCATTATCAGGGATAGAAGGTCTAACAATAACCTTGATGTGTTGTTGGTCCATTTCTTTTGAAATGCTATTGGGGATATCAAACTGAGATCCAATAGCAACTAACCTATCTACATTTTGATTTAACTTTCTAGGGATGGCAACAATATTGAAAGCACAAAAGTCTTCAATTGCATCCCAAACTCTATGTTTGTATCCTTTCATGGTGTCATTTTTGGTTGCAATTATCCCTCTTACTTGGCTGACAACTAACTCACTGTCACCATAAACTTTTAAGGCCTTAAGCCCTCTTTTCCTAGCCCATTCTAGTCCATTGACTAGACTTTCATATTCTGTAGTATTGCTAGTGCAAGAGAAACTAAATCTAAAGGTTGTATAGTACCTTTCTCCTTTTGGGGACACTAACATAAAACCACCTACAGAACCATGTCTACTTCTAGCTCCATCAAAAAATAGCTCCCAAACCTAATTATTCTAATCCTTTGAATTAGTGTCTTCTTTGAGAAGGCTTGGTTCTATGGATCCACTTTCTTGTATCAAATAACTTCCCAAACCAAAATCTCAAATAATATTTTCTTGGGCCTCTAAAGCTCTTTCATCTAGAAGAATATCAAGGATACTTTCTATCTTTGTGCTTGCTTCACTAATTGTTTGGAAGTCACTGTCATCAAATATGGGGCAATTTACATTGATGGTATTGGACACATATGGTTCTATATGGTGTGCTACCAATCATTCTAACTTAATGGTGACCTTGGTCCCATACCTTGTATGAAATAGCATGTGAGACTAGTCAGAAGATAGGTAGCCTCCTATCTTATTTGTAAACTCCCTTGACAAACATATGGAAAATAATGCAGGGAGATCTATGATATATATATCAAGGAGGATGGAAAAATTAGGACTAGCATGAAGGATCGAACTGGTATCCTTAGCCACACCTATAGTATTGACTGAGGATCCATCAAGTTATGTGACCTTTTTTTGGAAGGGCTCATATTTTAGTCCTAATTGGTCAACTACTTTTTTGGGCATTACAGTGCTAGTAGCTCCACTATCTACCATGCAATTATGTACTAAAGAATCTCCAATAATTAAAGATACATAAAAGGGAGGAGGCTTTGAGTTCCTACCTTGCATGGTGTTTCTTTTGGGGATGCTACTCAGAGCCTCTTTTTTTTTATCAGTGTTGACCAACACTGGCTTTGCAGCTTCTTTTGTAGGTTGAGGAGTTGTTACTTCAGTCATGGCCTTCTTCAAGATCTTAGGTTGTCCTGGAATAGCCAAAGAGTCCCACATAGACATGGTAACATTCACCTTCTTCATGTTGTCTACTATGTTGAAAGGTGTTACAATGTGTACTCTTTGTCATGTCTTTACTATGATAGGATCCATCTCCTTGAGAGTCTGTTCTTCTTTACTTGTAATGGTAGGAGCCTTCTTTGGTATGGTGGGAGTGGCCTGCTGCACTGGCTCTACAGATGTAGTAGCCTTAGTACTAGAATCTACTCTCTCCATGTCTTGAGCTCTTCTTTTTTCTCTTGTATAGGCAAAAAAAGAAACTTCATCATTGATTCCATTGAAGTCCGGCTGATCCCAATTAAAAAGAGTAGTCTCATTATCTTGTGATTCTTGTTGAAGCACTGATGCATTGGATGAAGCCTCTGATTGAGCTTGTGAGGAATTTTGAACCATTAAAGCTTGGTTCATCCACCCATTTGAACATGTAGCTTGATTGTGAGGCTGATTACAAGGAAAACACCATTCATTATCCATAGCCATATTATTTTGACTAGGGACCATATCCCTCACTAGATTTGCAGAATTGAGGGGTGCAAGGTTATATGGTTGGAATAGCCTTTGATGGAAGTTTTGCCTTTGTCCTTGATATCCTCCTTGGTATGGTGGCCTATTTTGTTGATAAGGCTGTCCCTGATTTTGATATTGCTGATTAGGACCTTGACCTTGTGGTTGAAAGGGTGGTCTGATTCCTTCACCTTATTTCTTCAGATTTGTAACTTCCTTAGTCAAGTTCTGCAACAAATTTTCCATCTCTTGCTGACTAGTTTGTTGACTATTTTTTATCTCTTATAACTCTTGAGAGAAACTTGTTCTCAGCTCTTGACCACTAGTACTAGCTTGAGGTGCTAATATGGTGGTAATAGGGGTAAATGGGGGTACTTGTGCAGGTGCAATGGGTTGAAGGCTAGGAAAGATAGGCATAGGTGGCCTTCTAGCAATCATGCCTGCTTGGATTAAACAATTTTTAGCCTTGACAGCTATGTCAAAATCTTGGGGTAAAGAAGTACCACCCATAGACTGGATCATGATAGAGATTTGACCATTTAGACTTTGCAAGTCATATAGAAAATCATGGTCAGCCGATGGTCTCACAGAGATTGGAATTCTATTCCATGTTTTGAGGAATCTACTATTGTAATCTATCATTTATTCTTGAGGGTCTCTATTAATGGTTGTCAACTGCTCAACCAGACACAAGTTATCTGATTTATCCTCGAAATGCTTACTTAATGCATCTCCTAACTCATCCCATGAAGTAATGGAGCCAACAGTTAAAGTTCTAAGCCATTCAAGAGCCTTACCTTTTAGAGAGGCTACTAATAGTTTGGTGGCCACATCTTCCTGGGCTATGTTGTGTCTGTTGTAGATGGTGTTCACATCTCTTATGTGCTCAAAAGTATTAGTCTACCCTTCACCTATGAAATTAGGTACACTCTTCAATTCTACCAAGGGCACATAATGATGTACAACAAAATTGAATGGACTTCCTTGATTGAAAGGTGCAAAGGAAAACTACCTAGCCATTATAGGAGATGTGATCTGAAGATTGACAACTAGGTGAATTGTATTTGCTGCTTGATTTGAATCTTCTTCTAGATCTCTAGTTAGAGATCTTCCTCTTCTTCTGAGATAAAGGGGCAAAGGTCTCCTTTCTGAAGTATCAGGAGGTGTGGACTGAACTCTCCTTGTAGGGGATGTTCTTTGAGTTGACCTGCCTTTGTAGTCTCTTTTCAAGGGCAACTCTAAATATTTAGTAGGCTTTGAGCTTCTAGTCTCAATATTTCTCATAAACCTTAAACAAGCTTGGCCTAGATCTTTGAAATCAATGGAGTTTCCAGAAATACTTGATAGACCAACTTCTAAAGGTCTATATTATGCAATCTATATATCAAAGATGACATAATCTTGAAACAATAATTTCTTTTGTAGTAGTAGTCCCACCGGGTGTGCCAAAATTGTTATAAACTAAGTTTGCACCCTTGTTTCAAGGTCTCATAGTATTGATAACCTAGTATAACATGCGAATCATCTCCAGGTTGTAGGACCGATGCTAACTAAGATGAGACCTCCAGGTTATAGGCTTGTTCCTCTTGGATAATCACCTTACTTTTCTCTTGACATGAAAAGTAAAACTTTTAAGGGAAAGGGATAGAAGGAATCCTTGGAAAGGGAAATGACTGAAAGCAAACTACCGACTAGGTGATACACCAAAATTAGGGTATGAATTGCAGTATAGAGGGGTGAGACCAATGAGAGACTTAGGTCTACAAAATCACAACTCACTAAATAGGCTTGCATAAGTGATCCATAGGAGGGCCTGAACATAAGACACAACCTATGACCTACAAGAAGATATTCACTTCTGCAACTAGGTGTAGGATTGAGACAAGATGGTCAGGGGGTTGAAATATACCCACAAGAGCCTTCAAATCAAATCAAACAAAATAACACACACAATTACAGAAAATGAGAGGGATCAGGAACCCTAAATTGTCACTGGACATACATTCATGAACTTCAATTCACTAAGAGATAATCAAAACAATAAAGGATAGGGATAGAGAAGATGTCACAAATGCCTCAAGTTGCTTGGATAATCAATGGGAGATTAACAAATGAGAAGACTAGAGGGTAGTAATAATGCCATGGATAGCCTTTTGAGAAAGAATAAGACCTTCTTGCAAAAGTGTATTCTTCTCCTTACAAAATGTGAACTCTCTGAGCTTCAAAAGCTCTAAAAATACAATATCTACATCCCCTCTTCCACGCAGGCAAGAGTCAAAACATAACTAGGGTTAAAGATTTTACATAAGAGAAATAAACCCTAAATTTATCAATTCTGATCATAAATACAACTCTGCAAAATCATAGCTCATCAGATATATCTTTGAGTGCCCATCCCTGTACTACAATTAGCCTGCAAAAAAGCAACCTAGATTCATCTACCCCTCTACAAGTCGGCCTTCTCATGAAGGCTCTAAATTTGATCATTCTTTTCTAGGAAGAGTGTCATTTAAAGTTGGCACCAACTTTTTCTAGCATCTCTTGGCATGAAAACGTGGCATAGTACCCTCCAACGCTGGCCAATAGTCATCTCCATTTCCATCCCAACCATAAATATCCTAAAAATTTAATTCCTGAGCTAACCGACATCGTTCATGGCCGAAAAGAGAAAAACCCTAGCGAAACCTTCACAGGAAATTTGAATTTAAATGTTAACATTTAGTGGGTCAAAAATTAAAACACAACCATCGATGCATAACTTTCCCGACAAATGAACAACCATAATACACTGAGAAAACAACTTGAAAAACCCTTCTGACAAGTCAAAGCCACCGTGGAAGTCAGTAGCCAATCAGAAGTGAGAAAATTAGCACCTCTGACAAACATGGACCCACGACCCTAAGAATATCATTGAATGGCTGTCACATGACCTTATAACTCTGATAGATCCCTTCAAAAGATATGTCGGTCATCGATTTTCCTTTTTAGAACTTTGGACCCACCCAAAGCTTGATTCGAATCTAGTGATGGGCGCATGATCTGATAGCCCTCAAAGAGTCCATCAGATCATTAGACATCTGTTAGATTTGATCACTTGCTGACATCCCTGTAGACCCTCTAACAATGGTCCCACTAACACATCCCAGTCATTGCTTCATGGGCCAATCATATTCAAGCACATCATCACATGAGGACCCACCTGATATACTCTGACAATAAGGTGAAATCGATGGTCATCTGAAGACCTCATACCTCTAACACCACCCTTGTGAAGATACGCTAGTCGTCGATCTTCCTAACTGGGACCCCACTCTGACACATTACCCTGATACCAAATCTACGGCTAGTCTCATCTCCTCATGACCTTAGAAGATTCCTTTAGATTATAAGACGGCCATCAATTTTGAATCTTAACACTGCTTGCAGAACTAACCCTACTTTGACTTGGCGATTTAGCAACCAAAGGCATTCTCTTATTCGCAAGATACTCTAATGAACCATGGTTAAGCCAAGGGAATATGTCAACAAAGGGTCTTTCGCTAGCTCCCTAAATGAATGAAAAGCCACTAGAAGGCTTAGCGAACTGGTGAACAAGGACTTTTCAAAAGCGCACATGACAAAAGGGAATTTCAAGTGGCCCAAAAAGGTAACAAAGGAATAGAATAGGGGCTAGGGTTTTTTGCATGCAATGGCTAGTTTTATGAATTTTTGAACTTGCAGACCCTTAAAAATGGAAACCAGTGGCAGAAGAAAAGTTGTAGAGGCTAGGGGAAAAGAGCTAACCCTATGATATTTTTCAAATGACTTGGAAAGATTAAAATGCAGACCTTGAAATGGGAATTGGCCAAATATGCATAGAATGGGAAATTTTGGGCAACAGTTAGGTCATGTTAGGGCTTAAGGGGTCATGTTAGGTCTTATTAAATCAAGTTAAGGCTTAAGGAGTCATGTTGGCTCTTTTTAGGTCTTAAGCAATCATGTTAGGAACTTAGGGGCTTAAGGGGTCATGTTAGGTACTGTTAGGTCATGTTAGGGCTTAAGGGATCATGTTAGGTCATATTAGGTCTAGTTAGGTCTTATTAGGTCTTGTTAGGTCATATTAGGTCATGTTAAGGCTTAAGGGGTCATATTAGGGCTTAAGGGGTCATGTTACATCTTATTAGCTCTTAAGGGGTCCAATTAGGTCATGTGAAGTCATATTAGGTGCGATTAGGTCATGTTAGAGCCTAAGGGGTCATGTTAGGTCTTATTAGATCATATTATGTCATATTAGGTCATCTTGGCACTTAAGGGGTCATGTTAGGTCTGTTTAAGTCTTATTAGGGCTTAAGGGCTCATGTTAGGTCTTAAGGGGTCATGTTAGGTCATATTAGGTCATGTTAGGTCATATTAGGTCATGTGAGGTCATTTTAGATGATGTTAGGTCTTTTAAGTTCTTATTAGGTCTTTTAGGTCGTATTAGGTCATAGTAGGTTTTGTTAGGTCATATTAGGTCATGTTAGGGCTTAAGGGGTCATGTTAGGTCTTAAGGGGTCATATTAGGTCATGTTAGGTATTTACGGGTATTAATACACCATATTAGGTCATATTAGGTCATGTTAGGTCATCTTAGGTCATCTTAGGTCACATTAGGTCTTGTTAGGTCATATTAGGTGATGTTAGGTCATGTTAGGGCTTAAGGGGTCATGTTAGGTCTTAAGGGGTCTTATTAGGTGATGTTAGGTCATATTAGTTCATATTAGTTCTCAAAGGGTCAAATTAGGTCATGTTAGGTCATATTAGGTCATATTAACTCATCCTAGGTCATATTAGGTCATATTAGGTCATATTAGATCTTGTTAGGTCATATTAGGTCATGTTGGGTCATGTTAGGGCTTAAGGGGTCATGTTAAGTCATGTTAGGGCTTAAGGGGTCATGTTAAGTCATGTTAGGGCTTAAGGGGTCATGTTAGGTCTTAAGGGGTCTTATTTTAGGTCATGTGACATCATGTTAGGGCTTAAGGGGTCATGTTAGGTCTTATTAGGTCATATTAGGTCTTGTTAGGTCTTATTAGGTCTTTTTAGGTCATATTAGGTCTTGTTAGGTCTTATTAGGTCATGTGAGGTCATATTAGGTCTTGTTAGGTCATGTGAGGTCATATTAGGTCTTGTTAGGTCTTATTAGGTCATATTAGGTCATATTAGGTCGTGTTAGGTCTTATTAGGTCATGTTAGGGCTTAGGGTCTCATGTTAGGTCTTGTTAGCTCTTATTACATCTTCAAGGGTCTTATTAGGTCTTAAGGGGTCTTATTAGGTCATGTGAGGTCATATTACGCTTTGTTAGGTCATGTTAGGGCTTAAGGGGTCATGTTATGTCTTATTAGATCTTATTAGGTCATATTAGGTCATGTTATGGCTTACGGGGTCATGTTAGGGCTTAAGGGGTACTGTTAGGTCTTTTTAGGTCTTAAGGGGTCGTGTTAGGTCATGTGAGGTCATATTAGGTCTTGTTAGATCATATTAGGTCATATTAGTTCATGTTAGGGCTTAAGGGGTCATGCTAGGTCCTATTAGGGATTAAGGGATCATGTTAGATCTTAAGGGGTCATGCTAGGTCATATTAGGTCAGATTAGGTCATATTAAGTCATGTTAGGTCATGTTAGGGCTTAAGGGGTCATGTTAGGGCTTAAGGTGTCCTATTAGGTCATGTTAGGTCTTTTTAGGTCTTAAGGGGTCCTATTAGCTCAGGTTGGGTATTTTTAGGTCTTATTAGGTCACGTGAGGTCATATTAGGTTTTTTTAGATCATATTAGGTCATATTAGGTCATGTTAGAGCTTAAGAGGTCATGTTAGGTCTTATTAGGTATTAAGGGGTCCTATTAGGTCATGTGAGGTCATATTATGTCTTGTTAGATCATGTTAGGGCTTAAGGGGTCATGTTAAGTTTTATTAGATCATATTAGGTCATATGAGGTTATGTTAGGGCTCAAGGGGTTATTTTAGGTCTTTTTAGGTCTTATTAGGGCTTAATGGGGTAATGTTAGGTCTTAAGGGGTCATGCTATGTCATATTAGGTCATATAAGGTCATGTTAGGTCATATAAGGTCATATTAAGTCATGTTAGGTCTTAAGGGTCATGCTATGTCATATTAGGTCATATAAGGTCATGTTAGGTCATATAAGGTCATATTAGGTCATGTTAGGTCATGTTAAGTAATATTAGGTCTTGTTAGGTCTTAATAGTTCTTGTTAGGTCATATTAGGTCATGTTAGGTCATGTTATGGCTTAAGGGCTCATGTCAGCTCTTAAGGGGTCATGTTAGGTCATATTAGATCATATTAGCTCATATTACATCATGTTCGGTCATGTTAGGTCATGTTAGGGCTTTTGGGGTCATGTTAGGTCTTATTAGATCATGTTATGGCTTAAGGGGTCATGTTAGCTCTTGTTAGGTCTTAAGCAGTCATGTTAGGTACTTAAGGGCTTAAGGGGTCATGTTAGGTACTGTTAGGTCAGGGCTTAAGGGGTCATGTTAGGTCATATTAGGTCCTTTTAGGTCTTATTAGGCCTTGTTAGGTCATATTAGGTCATGTTAGGTCATGTCAGGGTTTAAGGGGTCATATTAGGGCTTAAGGGGTCATGTTAGGTCTTATTAGGTCTTAAGCGGTCCTATTAGGTCATGTGAGGTAATATTAGGTCATGTCAGAGCTTAAGGGGTCATGTTAGGTCTTATTAGATCATATTAGGTCATATTAGGTCATGTTTGCCCTTAAGGGGTCATGTTAGGTCTTTTTAGGTCTTATTAAGGCTTAAGGGCTCATGTTAGGTCTTAAGGGCTCATGTTAGGTCATATTAAGTCATATTAGGTCATGTTAGGTCATATTCAGTCATGTGAGGTCATATTAGATCATGTTAGGTCTTTTTAGGTCTTATTAGGTCTTTTAGGTCATATTAGGTCATATTAGGTCTTGTTAGGTCATATTAGGTAATGTTAGGGCTTAAGGGGGCATGTTCAGTCTCAAGGGGTCATATTAGGTCATGTTAGGTCTTTAGGGGTCTTATTAGGCCATATTAGGCCATACTAGGTCATATTAGGTCATGTTAGGTCATGTTAGGTCACATTAGGTCTTGTTACCTCATATTAGGTGATGTTAGGTCTTAAGGGGTCTTATTAGGTCATGTTAGGTCATATTATGTCATATTAGATTTTAAGGGGTCAAATTAGGTCATGTTAGTTCATATTAGGTCATATTAGGTCATGTTAGGTCATATTAGGTCATATTAGGCCATATTAGGTCATATTAGATCTTGTTAGGTCATATTATGTCATGTTAGGTCATGTTAAAGCTTAAGGGGTCATGTTAGGTCTTAAGGGGTCTCATTTTAGGTCATGCGAGGTCATGGTAGGGCTTAAGGGGTCATGTTAGGTCTTGTTAGGTCATGTTAGGGCTTAAGGAGTTATGTTAGGGCTTAAGGGGTCATGTTATGTCTTATTAGATCATACTAGGTTAGATTAGGTCATGTTAGGGCTTAAGGGATCATGTTAGGTCATATTAGATCATATTAGGTCATGTTAGGGCTTAAGGGGTACTATTAGGTCTTTTTAGGTCTTAAGAGGTCATCTTAGGTCTTTAGGGGTCTTATTAGGTCATGTGAGGTCATATTAGGTCTTGTTAGATCATATTAGGTCATATTAGTTCATGTTAGGGCTAAAGGGGTCATGCTAGGTCTTATTAGGGATTAAGCGGTCATGTTAGGTCTTAAGGGGTCATGTTAGGTCATATTAGGTCATATTAGGTCACATTAGGTCGTATTAGGTCATGTTAGGTCATGTTATGGCTTAAGGAGTCATGTTAGGGCTTAAGGTGTTCTATTAGGTCATGTGAGATCTTTTTAGGGCTTAAGGTGTCCTATTATTTCATGTTAGGTCTTTTTAGGTCTTATTAGGTCTTATTAGGTCATGTGAGGCCATAATAGGTTTTCTTAGATCATATGAGGTCATATTAGGTCATGTTAGGGCTTGAGGAGTCATGTTATGTCTTATTAGGGCTTAAAGGGTCAAGTTAGGTCTTATTAGGTATTAAGGGGCCCTATTAGGTCATGTGAGGTCATATTGTTAGAGTAATAGTATATTTACCTTTATAATTAAGTCTATCTGATTTAATTATTAAAGGTCACTATTATTCTTTTTTCACTTAAGCTTGTCATTTAGGTGCATAATAATTAATATGTTTATTAATTATTAAATGTACAAACCTAGCTTTCTCCGGCTTTAGGGTTTCTCACCTTATAAGCCGCTTTTTGTAATTATTGTTTATACTTTTGGGAATACAATTTTGCTCTCACTCCGCTGAGATTCTCAAAACCCTTGCTCTCTCTCTCTCTTAGGTTTTCGCTCCAGCTTCTGGTATTTTGCTTGCAGGTGATCTTGGTTTTTTGTGGATTTGCACATTTGTGAAATCTTACATGGTATCAGAGCCTCCCTGCCGCTGCCGAGGTTGAAGTTCTTGAAGCCTGGATTCGAAGACGACAGCCACAGCTTGTTTCTGGGGTTTTCTGTCACTTTGAGGGAGGCACGATCTTTTGGAGCAGATTGAGCAGAAACAGACTCTGCCATTGCGTTCAGAAGGTCCGGGAGAGTCGAAATCATATAAAACACGACCCAGTTTGGCCTCTGTGACCTCAGGAGAAAAATTTGCCCTACTAGGGCCGTACGGCTCGAAAATCGAGAAAAAATTCTCGAAAAATGCGTTTTTAAAAGCTTTTTTAATCCTTTTTCAGCGCGCCGCCAGCGCGCCGCCCGCAGCGGCTGCCGGCCAGCGCGCCGCCAGCGCGCCCCCGCCGCGCCGCCGCGCCCACCGCCCGGCCGCCACCAGCGCTCCGCCCGGGCGCCACCGCTGCCGGTGGAGCCGCTTCCCGGCCACCGGCCCGCCACCCGCGGCAGCCACAGGTGACGTCATCCGACGTCACCTGCCGGAAAAATTTTTTTCCGGCGGTTGAAAATATTTTCCGGCGGTTTACAAAATTTTCCGGCGGCTGTAATTATTTTCCGACGTACGGTGATGACGTCATGCTGATGTCAGCGACAGCCTAGTGACGGTCATACGGCCGTCAATTTTTTTGCCCTCACTGGTTTTTTCCAGAGAGCTTGCATTTTGAGGGTACCTGGGCGTTTTTGCTCATATCTTGGGCATACGGTGTCCTCTTTCGGAAAACAAAATATCGCCGGAAAGGTGTTTCCGAGACGGACGCAATGATGCTGGTTTCGTGAGCTGATTCAGCCGTTTGAGTACCTGTTTTCAGTGTCAAAGTAGAGGCTTCTGTTTCCTCCTTCTCTGCTTCTGGAGTCCAGGTTTTCTCCTTATTTTTTTTGTGTGCTTTCAGTTATTTGCTGTACGGGGGTTTGATTTATACATTGTGGGGGGGGTGTTTTTCCTTTCTGTAATTTACTTCAGAAAAGACCCTTCTACTTCTGTCTTCTTCTTCTCTCAATGTCGGATCCCTCTGTGACCCGGCTGACACCGCATAACTATCATACCTGGAAAGCACACATGACCAGACTTCTTATGTCACGTGGCTTATGGTCATGTCTGGATGAGAACCAACCTGTCCTGCAACGTCCCTTTGAGATTCTTCAGCACAGGAATAAGATGGATGAAGCCATGGGCTTGATTGCACTGAACATCTCCGACAGTCTCCTCTTTCACTTGGAAGGTTTGACCACTCCTAGGGCCATTTGGGGCAAGTTTTCAGATTTGTTTGGCACAGTTAATGAGTTCAGGGCACTTCAGCTTGATGCAGAGTTGACTACTTTGACTCCTACCAGCTTTCCCACCATTGAGGACTTCTTGATGAAGTTCAAGTCTCTGCGTTCAGTTTTGCAGGGATGTGGGAAAACAAAGACAGATGATGAGTGTATCTTCTTGATACTCTCAAAGTTGCGAGGACAGTATCAGATCTTTTCTTCCACTTTCTACTCCACCATGGATGCTTTGGGTGCTAGGCACACCATGCCTTCTTTTGAGACATTCTGTGATCGGTTGACACGGGAACAGGCAAAGATCCAACAGATGGATGCTTCTGGCTCTTCTAGCCAAGCGTTGGTTGCTCAGTCTTCACAGGGGAAACCAAAACCGAAAGGCAAACCGAAGAAAGATTCCGCAGGCAATGAGTCTTCCTCCAAACCTGCACAGAAAAATGATTCCAAACCTCCAGCAAACCCTTCTAAGGGTAAATCTTCTTTGAAGTCTACTGAGTCTACCTCCAAGACTAAGAAGAAATCAGTTGAGACCTGTAGCTTTTGTGGCAAGGATGGACATCCCGTTTCCAGGTGTTGGAAACGTTTGGAGGCTTTAGAGGAAGCCATGCAGGAGCATCACATTTCAGCTCCCCAGTCCACCTCCTCCCCTGCAGGGAAAGGTCATGCTCTTACTGCACGAGCTATGACTTCTGGGCCCACCTGGATTCTTGATTCCGGTGCTTCTCACCACATGACTCACACTCAGCAGTTGGTCACCTCAATTGCTCCTTGCGCTACTTCGCAGATTGCTGTTGGGAACTCATCTCATCTTTCGGTTTTGGGTTCTGGTTCAGTTGCATTAGCTGGGGGTTCTCTTCAGGATGTTCTTTTTGTCCCCGACATTTCGACGAACCTTCTATCTATCTATCAGATTTGCCACTCTGGCTCTGGTAAGACAGTTGAGTTCTCCCCACATGATGTGGTTATTCGGGACTTACATGATACTGAGATGATTGTGGCTACTGGGAGTGTTGACACTGCATCCCGCCTATACAGATTTGATGGATTTGAGTCTTCTGTTGGCACAGGTTCCTGTCTTATAGCACATGCAGATTCAGTGAGTAAACTTTGGCATGAGCGTTTGGGCCATGTCAATTACAGATATCTTCAGCAGATGAGCACACAGGCACTTGTTCTTGGGCTTCCACCGATTACTTGCACTGATGGGGTTTGTCAGGGTTGTGTTCTTGGCAAACAACATAGGGATCCTTTTCCTCAGGGACGAGCTACTCGTGCTTTGGCACCATTGGAGTTGATTCATAGTGACCTCATGTCCTTTCCTACTCCTTCTTTTTCTGGTGCCAGATATGTGCTCACATTCATTGATGACTTCTCCAGGCGCACATGGGTGTACTTTTTGAAGTACAAGTCTGATGTCTTTGATTCATTTCGAGTCTTTAAGACATTTGTGGAGAAGCAATCTGGTCTTTCTATTCGCCGCATACGCACAGATAATGGGGGGGAGTATGTGAACCAGGCTTTCCGAGATTTTTGCTCTGAACATGGTCTTCAGCATCAGTTTTCAGTGCCCTACACCCCTCAGCAAAATGGTGTGGCAGAGAGAAAGAACAGAACACTTCGGGAGATGGCTAATTGTATGATACAGTCCAGGTCCATGGATTCGTCCTTTTGGGCAGAGGCAGTCAATTGTGCCAACTATATTCAGAATCGGATGCCTCACAAGGCAGTTCGACATATGACTCCTGAGGAGGCTTGGTCTCATGTCAAGCCTGACGTATCTTCATTTCGAGTTTTTGGCAGTGAAGCATGGGCATTTGTGCCTGACGCTCAGAGGAAAGCGATGGAGTGGAAGAGCCGACACCTCATTTTTGTTGGCTACTGCGAGGATGTTAAGGCATATAGGTTGTTTGATCCTGATTCCAGAGAGGTCCTGTTTCGACGGGATGTCCAGTTTGATGAGCACCTTCCTGCAGTAGATACTCCGCTTCCAGAGTCTACTTCACTCACCACTACTCCCTCCTCTCTTCCAGTTGTGTTTCAGGATGATGAGGATGAAGATCTTGGTGATCCCCATTTACCTCCACCACAGGATCCTCCACAGATGCCTAGATGGGCTCGTGTTACAGTTGATGCTGCAGGATCTCTGGCTGGTGACCCTTCCACCTCTCGTCGCACCCGGTCTCATATTGCAGGTTCCAGTCTTCTGAGTCATGCTATTTGTGGTGATCCTCAAACATTTGGGGCAGCGACAGGACATACTGAGTGGGACCGTGCTATGGAGGAGGAGTATTCTTCTTTGATGAAGAATCATACTTGGGATCTTTGTTCGCTTCCTAAGGGAAGAAAGTTAGTGCGATGCAAGTGGTTGTATCGTACTAAGTTTGCTGCTGATGGTTCTATTGATAAGTACAAGGCACGTCTTGTTGCGAAGGGTTTTTCACAGGTTGAGGGTATTGATTACACTGAGACATTTGCCCCTGTCGCCAAGATGAACTCTATTCGCCTTGTCTTATCCCTCGCAGCTTCTCAGGGATGGCCCATTTTTCAGATGGATGTGAAGAGTGCTTTCTTGCACGGTGATCTTAGTGAGGAGATTTACATGGAGCAGCCTCAAGGATTTGTGCAGGATTCCTCCTTGGTTTGCAGACTTCGGCGTTCTTTATATGGTCTCAAACAGGCCCCTCGGGCTTGGTATGAGAAGATGGACTCTTTTTTGCTTTCTACAGGATTCACACGCTGTCATTCCGATCCTACAGTCTACATTCAGCGTCTTGAGGATGAGATTTTGATACTTGTGCTATATGTTGATGATCTTCTCATCACCGGTAGCTCATCTTCTATGATTCAGGATGTTCAGTGCGCATTGATGGAGCAGTTTGAGATGACAGACCTTGGTCTTTTACACTTCTTTCTGGGTCTACAGATTGTGCAGTCACCTACTGGGATCTTTGTTTACCAGCAGAAGTATGCTCTTGACATGCTTCAGCGCTTTGATATGCTTGATTGCAAGCCTGCTCCCACACCTTTTCAGTCGGGTGTTACTTTGTCTACCTCTTGCACTACGCCTTCAGTGGATGCTACTTTGTATCGGCAGTTGGTTGGCAGTTTGTTATACCTGACACACACTCGTCCTGATCTCTCCTTTGCAGTTGGTCTAGTCTCTCGGTTCTCACATGAGCCTCATGAGAGTCATTGGCAAGCTGCCAAGCGTATTTTGAGATACATTCAGGGCACACTTATGTATGGCATTCACTACACATCAGGGGCTCCTCACATTGTTGGCTACACTGACTCAGATTGGGCTGGTGATGTTGATGATCGAAAGTCTACTTCTGGCTTTGTTTTTTGTCTTGGCTCTGGTCCTATCACATGGTCGTGCAAGAAGCAGAACGCTCGAGCACTTTCATCTACAGAGGCTGAGTACAGAGCGGCAGTTCATGCTAGTCAGGAGATTTTATGGCTTCGGCAGTTGATGACTGAGTTTGGTTTTCCTCCTGATCGTCCCACTGTTCTGTGGTGCGATAATCAGAGTGCTATTCACATTTCCCGCAACCCGGTGGAGCATCAGCGCACTAAACACATTGAGCTTCATATGCACTTCATCCGTCAGCAGATTCAGGATGGTGTTCTCACTTTGGAGTACATTCCCACTGACGCGCAGGTTGCTGACATCTTCACCAAACCCTTTGCATCTCCGCGCTATCTTCAGTTGCGTTCTATGCTTGGGGTGACGGAAGTTGTCCTTGGGGGGTCTTGTTGAGTCCTTCCTTCCTTCATGTTTCTTTTCAGCATGTTGTTGTATCTCTTTTTGGGGTAGGGTTTTTCCCACTGGGTTTTCTCTATTTCCCCGGTTCTCAGAGATTTCTTTGTTGTTGGGTACCTGATCAGGCCTTGTTGTCGGGACCCATTTTTTCCTGCTTTCTTAGTTGTGCTAGGTTAGCTTCCTCCTGAGCTTCGCTTAAGGGGGGGTGTTAGAGTAATAGTATATTTACCTTTATAATTAAGTCTATCTGATTTAATTATTAAAGGTCACTATTATTCTTTTTTCACTTAAGCTTGTCATTTAGGTGCATAATAATTAATATGTTTATTAATTATTAAATGCACAAACCTAGCTTTCTCCGGCTTTAGGGTTTCTCACCTTATAAGCCGCTTTTTGTAATTATTGTTTATACTTTTGGGAATACAATTTTGCTCTCACTCCGCTGAGATTCTCAAAACCCTTGCTCTCTCTCTCTCTTAGGTTTTCGCTCCAGCTTCTGGTATTTTGCTTGCAGGTGATCTTGGTTTTTTGTGGATTTGCACATTTGTGAAATCTTACACATATTAGGCCTTATTAGGTCATGTTAGGGCTTAAGGGGTCATGTTAGGTTTTATTAGATCATATGAGATCATATGAGGTCATGTTAGGGCTTAAGGGGTCATGTTAGGTCTTTTTAGGTCTTATTAGGGCTTAAGGGATCATGTTAGGTCTTAAGGTGTCATGTCATGCCATATTAGGTCATATAAGGTCATGTTAGGTCATATAAGGTCATATTAGGTCATATTGGGTCATATTAGGTCATGTGAGGTCATATTAGGTCTTGTTAGGTCTTATTAGGTCTTGTTAGGTCATATTAGGTCATGTTAGGTCATGTTATGGCTTAAGGGGTCATGTTAGGTCCTTTTAGGTCTTAAGGGGTTATGTTAGATACTTAAGGGCCTAAGGGGTCATGTTAGGGTTTAAGAGGTTATGTTAGGTACTTAAGGGATTAAGGGGTCATGTTAGATCTTTTTAGGTCTTAAGGTGTCATGTTAGGTACTTAAGGGCTTAAGGGGTCTTATTAGGTCCTGTTAGGTCTGAAGGGCTTAAGAGGTCATTCTATGTACTTAAGTGATGAAGGGGTCATGTTAGGTATTTTTAGGTCTTAAGGGGTCATGTTAGGTACTTAAGGGCTTAAGGGGTCATGTTAGGTCATGTTAGGGCTTAAGGGGTCATGTTAGGTCTTAAGGGGTCTTATTTTAGGTCATGTGACATCATGCTAGGGCTTAAGGGGTCATGTTAGGTCTTATTAGGTCTTGTTAGGTCATATTAGGTCTTGTTAGGTCTTTATAGGTCATATTACATCTTGTTAGTTCTTATTAGGTCATGTGAGGTCATATTAGGTCTTGTTAGCTCATGTGAGGTCATATTAGGTCTTGTTAGGTCTTATTAGGTCATATTAGGTCATATTAGGTCTTTTTAGGTCTTTTTAGGTCTTATTAGGTCATGTTAGGGCTTAGGGTGTCATGTTAGGTCTTTTTAGCTCTTATTACATCTTCAAGGGTCATATTAGGTCTTAAGGGGTCTTATTAGGTCATGTGAGGTCATATTAGGCCTTGTTAGGTCATGTTAGGGCTTAAGGGGTCATGTTATGTCTTATTAGATCATATTAGGTCATATTAGGTCATGTTAGGGCTTATGGGGTCATGTTAGGTCATCTTAGATCATATTAGGTCATGTTAGGGCTTATGGGGTCATGTTAGGTCATCTTAGATCATATTAGGTCATGTTAGGGCTTAAGGGGTATTGTTAGGTCTTTTTAGGTCTTAAGGGGTCATGTTAGGTCATTTGAGGTCATATTAGGTCTTGTTAGATCATATTAGGTCATATTAGTTCATGTTAGGGCTTAAGGGGTCATGCTAGGTCTTATTAGGGATTAAGGGGTCATGTTAGGTCTTAAGGGGTCATGTTAGGTCATATTAGGCCATATTAGGTCACATTAGGTCATATTAAGTCATGTTAGGTCATGTTAGGGCTTAAGGGGTCATGTTAGGGCTTAAGGTGTCCTATTAGGTCATGTTAGGTCTTTTTAGGTCTTAAGGGGTCCTATTAGGTCATGTTAGGTCTTATTAGGTCTTATTAGGTCATGTGAGGTCATATTAGGTTTTTTTAGATCATATTAGGTCATATTAGGTCATGTTAGGGCTTAAGGGATCATGTTAGGTCTTGTTAGGGCTTAAGGGGTCATGTTAGGTCTTATTAGGTATTAAGGGGTCCCATTAGGTCATGTGAGGTCATATTAGGTCTTGTTAGATCATGTTAGGGCTTAAGGGGTCATGTTAAGTTTTATTAGATCATATTAGGTCATATGAGGTCATGTTAGGGCTCAAGGGGTCATGTTAGGTCTTTTTAGGTCTTATTAGGGCTTGAGAGGTCATGTTAGGTCTTAAGGGGTCATGCTATGTCATATTAGGTCATATAAGGTCATGTTAGGTCATATAAGGTCATATTAGGTCATGTTAGGTCATGTTAAGTCATATCAGGTCTTGTTAGGTCTAAATAGTTCTTGTTAGGTTATATTAGGTCATGTTAGGTCATGTTATGGCTTAAGGGCTCATGTCAGGGCTTAAGGGGTCATGTTAGGTCATCTTAGATCATACTAGCTCATATCAGGTCATGTTCGGTCATGTTAGGTCATGTTAGGGCTTTTGGGGTCATGTTAGGTCTTATTAGATCATGTTATGGCTTAAGCGGTTATGTTAAGGCTTAAGGGGTCATGTTAGCTCTTGTTAGGTCTTAAGAAGTCATGTTAGGTACTTAAGGGCTTAAGGGGTCATGTTAGGTACTGTTAGGTCAGGGCTTAAGGGGTCATGTTAGGTCATATTAGGTCTTTTTAGGTCTTATTAGGCCTTGTTAGGTCATATTAGGTCATTTTAGGTCATGTCAGGGTTTAAGGGGTCATATTAGGGCTTAAGGGGTCATGTTAGGTCTTATTAGGTCTTAAGCGGTCCTATTAGGTCATGTGAGGTCATGTCAGAGCTTAAGGGGTCATGTTAGGTTTTATTAGATCATATTAGATCATGTTGGTGCTTAAGGGGTCATGTTAGGTCTTTTTAGGTCTTATTAAGGCTTAAGGGCTCATGTTAGGTCTTAAGGGGTCATGTTAGGTCATATTAAGTCATATTAGGTCATGCTAGGTCATGCTAGGTCTTTAAGGGTCTTATTAGGCCATATTAGGCCATATTATGTCATATTAGGTCATGTTAGGTCATGTTAGGTCATCTTAGGTCACATTAGGTCTTGTTACATCATATTAGGTGATGTTAGGTGATGTTAGGGCTTAAGGGGTCATGCTAGGTCTTAAGGGGTCTTATTAGTTTGTGAGGTCCACTTTCGGCCCACATAGTGATCCTGTGTTATTCATATTAGCTATCTTTTTGATTATGTTTCTTTCAGAGATACTTGGACTTTGTCGACTACTGTTATATTATGTTTGGACTCGTTGGACTGTTCTTTTGATGATTCTGCATATGGGATCCATGATGTGTAGATTTGGTTTATGATTTTTATATGATGTTTCGTGATCCTGATGGTCTTGATGATATTTAAATTACGTTATGGAATTTCATTTGAAATGTGCAATCAAATCCTGAATATTATATGCAATTGACGTATGAGTTGAATTATGTAATTTAATGATTAAATTTCGCTATATCATATATGTTTATTTTAATGGTTTTCTTCCTTGAATTACTGATGCTGCATTTAGGTATTGCAGGTGGAAGGACCATGGAAACACATTCGGGGAAATCACATTGAATGTAGGACAGCCAGTTAAACCAAGGCCCCGTCTATTAAGAGACCTGAGGCCTCGTTGTTAAGTAATTTATTTCGTAACAGTAATTTGAATGTTTGTATGTTATGTGTTGTTATTCTGGATGTACCTTTCATGAAATGTTATTTTGTGAAGTGTCGTTTGACACCTATGTTCAATGTTATTAAGGTACGTCGTGTGTTGTGTGAGAGCACTTGCTAGGAGCTTTAGGGATATCTTAGCACACCTTTCTGCCATAAGAATCTTTATGCAGTCTCATTCCCCATTTCCGATGTTATTTCTCGACATGGGTTTAGAGGGTTAATAATGGCCTTAGGAGATAGTTTTATGCTTAATTTGTTAACCCATTCCATGTATCCATGGGTTAGGGGTATTTTCACCTCTTTAGAAGCCTAAAAGTGACTTTAGGACCCTTTTAAAATTTCATTTTCCTTCTTGAGCGAAAATTGCAACTTGCTTGTTTGAACCTTATTTATGAGGTTAGGTGTAGAAGCCCTATTTAGAGGAAATTTTGGCTTAGGGTGATTCATTCACCCATTCTCTACTTTTAGAGAGCTTTCAGAAAGTTAGAGGAAAAAAGGCTTGAAGCTTGGATTAGGGCTTAACAACATTCTACCATAGCTTGGATTTGAGGTAGGAATTCATGTGCTCTCTCTGTTTGTTTGAGATGTTTGTTATTATGATCATGTTCTTGGCTCCCCATGGTTGGTCATGGTGGAGGTTTGTTTTGTTTAGTGTTGTGTTTTAGCTCCCCATGGTTGGTCATGGTGAGAGAAAGCTTGCATATGTGTTTATCTTGTAATTGAATTTTTTGGGTTGTTTACTCTTAGATTCTCTCACCCTTGGGAGGGAAGAGAAATCAAGAGGGGGTGTGGGAATGGAGGCAACTCCATGTGTAGAGTCTCCTCCATGTGTGGGGAAGGATGAACCTTGGGTGAGTGATTTTCCCCAAGAGACCTTGCATGTAGCCTTTGTGGCAATGGGGGTATAAGGAGGGAAAATTGGCCTTGTGTGCCTTGTATGTATTTGAGAAATATGGGTCCATGTGTGGCCTTGTATATTATGCAATGGTAATCTCCATGGTTTTGTCTACCACACCCTACAAAGGAAATTCATGGGAATTCCTTAGTTTACTTCTTGAGGGAATTTGAGAATTTTGTCCATGTTTGTTAAATCATGTTGTGATTGTGTGTATATGTTTGTAACCTGTTCAATGTGTTCTCCCCAAGCTCGGGGGTGGTCTCATGAGAGACCTTGGATGGGAGGTGAGCTCCCATGGTCTTTTCCTTGTTTTGTTTGCAATTGCAGATTTTGAAGTATGGATGCATGATGATAAAGAAGATAAAGACTTTTGCTTTGATGTGTTTGAATGAGGAATTCACTCTATGTTTGAAAGAGGAATTCACTCCATATTTTGATTTATCCTTGTAAATTTTGAATCATGTATACAATCTCCCTTTGGAGCTCTTGTATATTGTATTTAGAAAGAAAAAACATGTTGCTATATTGATCTATCATTGCCAAATTTATGTTTTAGAAGATGCTTTCATTATGAAATTCATGTAAAGAGGGTAGGTGGGCTCTTTAAACTTGGCTTATTAAATAACCCTTCTCCCAAGCACACATCATCACCTCCTTGAGATGCGCCCCCTTAGCTTTTTGGATTTAAATTCCTCATGGCACGTGGGTGAGGAGAGCTTGGGGTAAAGAGATGGTAGTTAATTTGGAGGATAGGGTAGTTGTAGAATGTAGGATATTTAGAAGTTTAAAAGATTGATTTGATAGATTGTTTAGTAGGATAGTTAGTATAGTTAGTAGTTAATTTAAATGTTTAGTTAGTTATTAAGTTAGTTTAGTGGGTAATAAAGTTATGTGTTATTTTATGTTATTTTGTTATTTTTGTTTTTGGATTTAATTTTAGTGAAGATAAATAATATGTTATGCAAGGAATTTTATAGTTATTGGAGATTCCTTTTTATTCAATATTGATAATTTTAAAGCATGTATTAAATATTAGTTAATATATTATAATTTGTTAATTAATTAATATCTATATTACTTAATTAATATTTTATAATTATTAATTAATATTATATAATAATTTAATATAATTATTGATTAAGATTTATAGTTTTTTTTTATTTTCTAATTTAATAATAAGTTTGATGAATCAGATCATGTAAATCCTGTATTTCAAATCAACCGATTAAGCTCCATGAACAGATTGGACTTAACATAAACATTAGACATTCATGTCCTCTCAGTCAACCTTTGAGAACTTTAGTTGTTGAACGATAATTTTGATTGTCATGAAGATGGACGTACTTAACCTTAATTAATATTTCCCTAGCATCCTTTATAGACAGCATTGTCGAGGTTGTTCACCTGATTCATTATAGCCTCGTCGTTGAACTCATTAACCCGCATCTGGTGTGTGTAAACTTATCACTTTTAAAAAAAATTGTTGGTTGTGTTTTGACCCAACTTTTGGGCATCACATTTTGGTATCAGAGCACTGGGTTCAACTCTAGGAACCTTTGTGCCATTACGCTTTGCTAGGAAAGTATTCGTGTACGCATAGTAACCCTTTTGAGTTATGTATGTGAGGAGCATGTGTGAGTACATTATGGAATGGTCATACCAACATCATCGTGTGTGGGTGCCCTAGGATGGCTATGGGAATACCTCGAAGAAGCCAAACCCTTATAACATCAGAGTGATGAAGAAACTGGGTAGAATGGCCTAACCATTTCAGTATGGGGTGGAAAATTGTTCTATACCCTCGCAGGATGTACATTATTAAGTTATGGTGGGGCCAATGCCATGATGTAATTTTTTTTTTATGATGGAAATACTCCATGATCATCAACAATTTCTCCTTGTATAGACTAGGACCTTCTCGAAGCATTGGGAACTTATGATACAGCTTGGGAAGGCTAATTAGTCATAGGAGATGGAAAATAGTAACCTATGTTAAGAAAAGCATTGTAGTACCGAAGTAAGGTAAAGGAGGCTCGTTTAATTATTGCTTCAGGCAATGAAAGTATGGTGCCCCTAGTCGAGGTATAGATTGAATCACCTATGGATATGTAAGTTAAAGGTTGAAATTCCTCAGCATTCTGTGGTGGGTACTCCTTTTGGATTTGATGTCAGTTGTTTCATTTTGCTTATGGATTTCTTGAGTCGTTTATCTTCTTGGTGGAACTTTCTACGTATTGGACTGGTACCTTTTTGTTTTGTTTTCTTGGATTGGGTTTTGTCACCAACTGTATAGTTCTTATCTTGGCAGTTTCCATCGTTGATTTTTTTTATTTTCTTTTCTTTTCGATTGAAATGAGCTCACTTTTTATTTTTATATTCGAAGTTGAAGCAGACAGATTTGCTTTTTGAGAATTCCTTGTATCTATTTTTTTTTGGGTGACTACTATGAGCACTCTCTTTGGCTGCCAGTCCTATGTCATTTGTACCCTCTTTGTTTTTAAAGAGTCCCACCAATCGTGTGTATATGAGGTAACACCTAGAAAGAGATATTATTCCATGTCGGAGGGTCTATAGGATCGATAGATCAGATCCATGCTCTTTTATGATGAATAACATAAATGATTGGTTTCCTTGTAGTTGGAGTAGGTGAAAGTTGGTGTTTTGGCAAACCATGGTGGTGTAAATTATTTATAAGGCATACAATTTTGTAAGTGGCCTTGCACGGGTGTTAGTAATATGAAGTTCATCCTTTGGGTAATCATGTACCCTAATAGGAAAGATCTAGGATGTTATGATTGACCTTAAGAGATCGATGACTATTGAATGTTCCTTCTTCATAACAGAGGTTAAGTATTTGGGGCATGTCATATCTGGTGATGGGATCTCAGTAGACCCATCAAAGATTGAGGCCATTATGAATTGGCCAGCACTTACCACAGTGACTGAGGTCAGAAGTTTCATGGGACTTGCCGGTTATTACAGACATTTCGTTGAAGGATTTTCTAGAGTGGCACATCCTATCACTTCCCTTCAGCAAAAGGGGAAGAAGTTCGAGTGGACAGAGAAGTGTGAGAGGGCTTTTCAGGAGCTCAAGCGAGCGCTCACCAGTGCACCAATTCTTGCAGTGCCAAATCCTTCAGTGGAATTTGTGGTGTGTACAGATGCTTCATTAAATGGATTAGGAGCAGTCCTTATGCAGGGAGGGCGAGCTATTGCTTACGAGTCTAGGAAGCTTAAGACTCATGAGCTCAATTACCCTATGCATGATTTGGAGCTTGCAGCAGTGGTACATGCCTTAGTGCGATGGCGTCACTTCCTCTTAGGTCACCGCTTGAGCTTCATTCAGACCATCAGAGCCTTCAGTATATATTTACCCAGTCAAACCTTAATGCTCGGCAGAGGCGATGGATGGAGTTCTTATGTGAGTATGACTTTGATGTTCACTACATCAAGGGGAAGGAAAACGTGGTTGCAGATGCCTTGAGCAGGAGACGACACGATATCTATTCTATGACTGCAGGCACAGATTTGAGGGGTCAGATCCTCCGTCATCTATAGGAAGATGAGTGGTATGCAGAGGTTTGCGAGATGATTCGATCCCAGAGACCCTTGGAGGGGAAGTATGTTGGTTATACTTTAGAGTCCGATGGACTTTTACGTCATCGAGACCGTATCTATGTACCTTCTACCGGAGATTTACGTGCTTTCATTATACTAGAGGCTCACAGAGCACCTTATGCAGCACATCCCGGGGTTAAGAAGCTACATGCAGATTTGAGGCAGCTGTATCATTGGCCAGGCATGAGATTACAGATTGCTGAGATAGTAGCCAGGTGTCTTGAGTGTCAGCAAGTTAAGGCAGAGCACCGCCATCCTGGTGGACTCCTGCAGCCGCATGAGATTCCAGTATGGAAGTGGGAGGTTATATCCATGGATTTTATAGTTGGTCTTCCGATGTCTTCCCGACGCCATGATGCTATTATGGTGACGGTGGACCGGTTGACTAAGGTAGCCCACTTTTCTCCAGTTCGTACTACCTTCACAGCACCCGCAGTAGCCCAGGTGTTCTTACGAGATATTGTCAGACTTCATGGCATACCTCATAAGATCATCTCGGATAGAGATTCTCTTTTCACTTCTTCATTTTGGAGAGAGCTTCAGGCAGCATTGGGCACTAGGCTCAATTTCAGTACCGCCTATCACCCTGAGACAGATGGGTAGACCGAGAGGGTCAATCAAGTTTTAGAGGACATGCTTCGCATGTATGTTATGGATCATCAGACCCGGTGGGAGGAGTATCTTCATCTTGTGGTGTTTGCCTATAATAATGGGCATCATACATCATTGGGAATGCCTCCTTTCCAGGCATTGTATGGTAGACCTTACAGGACCCCACTGAGTTGGGATAGGATCGAGGATAGAGTTTCCATTTGGTCCTGAGTTAGTTCGAGTTATGGAGCAGCAGGTCACCCTGATTAGGCAGCGTCTCTTAGAGGCTCAGGATAGACAGAAAAAATATGCAGATGCGAAGAGAATAGACCGAGCCTACCTTGTGGGAGACAGAGTCTTCTTGAGAGTGTGACCGCATAAGAGTCCAATCCATTTTGGAAAAGGCTCTAAGCTCGCACCTCATTTTGTTGGTCCATTTGAGATCCTAGAGAGGATAGGGCCCGTTGCTTATCGACTAGCCTTGCCACCTAGCCTGTCACGCATCCACGATGTGTTCCATGTATCAGTTTTGCGAAAGTATATCTATGATGAGTCTCATATTATTGACTGGGATGCCTTGCAGGTGGAGTCAGATGGCCAGCTAGCACTAGAGCCCATTCGCATTTTGGCTTGTCGGACGTTGGTACTTCGAGGCAGAACGCTGGACCAGGTTAGGGTCCAGTGGGATTGCTATGATGAGGTTACAGCCTCATGGGAGGATGCAGCTCAGATGAGGGCCCAGTATCTGCACCTCTTTGATGAACTCCAGGAGGATGTTCATACCTAGAGGGGGTGGATGTGAGGTCCACTTTCGGCCCACATAGTGATCCTGTGTTATTCATATTAGCTATCTTTTTGATTATGTTTCTTTCAGAGATACTTGGACTTTGTCGACTACTGTTATATTATGTTTGGACTCGTTGGACTGTTCTTTTGATGATTCTGCATATGGGATCCATGATGTGTAGATTTGGTTTATGATTTTTATATGATGTTTCGTGATCCTGATGGTCTTGATGATATTTAAATTACGTTATGGAATTTCATTTGAAATGTGCAATCAAATCCTGAATATTATATGCAATTGACGTATGAGTTGAATTATGTAATTTAATGATTAAATTTCGCTATATCATATATGTTTATTTTAATGGTTTTCTTCCTTGAATTACTGATGCTGCATTTAGGTATTGCAGGTGGAAGGACCATGGAAACACATTCGGGGAAATCACATTGAACGTAGGACAGCCAGTTAAACCAAGGCCCCGTCTATTAAGAGACCTGAGGCCTCGTTGTTAAGTAATTTATTTCGTAACAGTAATTTGAATGTTTGTATGTTATGTGTTGTTATTCTGGATGTACCTTTCATGAAATGTTATTTTGTGAAGTGTCGTTTGACACCTATGTTCAATGTTATTAAGGTACGTCGTGTGTTGTGTGAGAGCACTTGCTAGGAGCTTTAGGGATATCTTAGCACACCTTTCTGCCATAAGAATCTTTATGCAGTCTCATTCCCCATTTCCGATGTTATTTCTCGACATGGGTTTAGAGGGTTAATAATGGCCTTAGGAGATAGTTTTATGCTTAATTTGTTAACCCATTCCATGTATCCATGGGTTAGGGGTATTTTCACCTCTTTAGAAGCCTAAAAGTGACTTTAGGACCCTTTTAAAATTTCATTTTCCTTCTTGAGCGAAAATTGCAACTTGCTTGTTTGAACCTTATTTATGAGGTTAGGTGTAGAAGCCCTATTTAGAGGAAATTTTGGCTTAGGGTGATTCATTCACCCATTCTCTACTTTTAGAGAGCTTTCAGAAAGTTAGAGGAAAAAAGGCTTGAAGCTTGGATTAGGGCTTAACAACATTCTACCATAGCTTGGATTTGAGGTAGGAATTCATGTGCTCTCTCTGTTTGTTTGAGATGTTTGTTATTATGATCATGTTCTTGGCTCCCCATGGTTGGTCATGGTGGAGGTTTGTTTTGTTTAGTGTTGTGTTTTAGCTCCCCATGGTTGGTCATGGTGAGAGAAAGCTTGCATATGTGTTTATCTTGTAATTGAATTTTTTGGGTTGTTTACTCTTAGATTCTCTCACCCTTGGGAGGGAAGAGAAATCAAGAGGGGGTGTGGGAATGGAGGCAACTCCATGTGTAGAGTCTCCTCCATGTGTGGGGAAGGATGAACCTTGGGTGAGTGATTTTCCCCAAGAGACCTTGCATGTAGCCTTTGTGGCAATGGGGGTATAAGGAGGGAAAATTGGCCTTGTGTGCCTTGTATGTATTTGAGAAATATGGGTCCATGTGTGGCCTTGTATATTATGCAATGGTAATCTCCATGGTTTTGTCTACCACACCCTACAAAGGAAATTCATGGGAATTCCTTAGTTTACTTCTTGAGGGAATTTGAGAATTTTGTCCATGTTTGTTAAATCATGTTGTGATTGTGTGTATATGTTTGTAACCTGTTCAATGTGTTCTCCCCAAGCTCGGGGGTGGTCTCATGAGAGACCTTGGATGGGAGGTGAGCTCCCATGGTCTTTTCCTTGTTTTGTTTGCAATTGCAGATTTTGAAGTATGGATGCATGATGATAAAGAAGATAAAGACTTTTGCTTTGATGTGTTTGAATGAGGAATTCACTCTATGTTTGAAAGAGGAATTCACTCCATATTTTGATTTATCCTTGTAAATTTTGAATCATGTATACAATCTCCCTTTGGAGCTCTTGTATATTGTATTTAGAAAGAAAAAACATGTTGCTATATTGATCTATCATTGCCAAATTTATGTTTTAGAAGATGCTTTCATTATGAAATTCATGTAAAGAGGGTAGGTGGGCTCTTTAAACTTGGCTTATTAAATAACCCTTCTCCCAAGCACACATCATCACCTCCTTGAGATGCGCCCCCTTAGCTTTTTGGATTTAAATTCCTCATGGCACGTGGGTGAGGAGAGCTTGGGGTAAAGAGATGGTAGTTAATTTGGAGGATAGGGTAGTTGTAGAATGTAGGATATTTAGAAGTTTAAAAGATTGATTTGATAGATTGTTTAGTAGGATAGTTAGTATAGTTAGTAGTTAATTTAAATGTTTAGTTAGTTATTAAGTTAGTTTAGTGGGTAATAAAGTTATGTGTTATTTTATGTTATTTTGTTATTTTTGTTTTTGGATTTAATTTTAGTGAAGATAAATAATATGTTATGCAAGGAATTTTATAGTTATTGGAGATTCCTTTTTATTCAATATTGATAATTTTAAAGCATGTATTAAATATTAGTTAATATATTATAATTTGTTAATTAATTAATATCTATATTACTTAATTAATATTTTATAATTATTAATTAATATTATATAATAATTTAATATAATTATTGATTAAGATTTATAGTTTTTTTTATTTTCTAATTTAATAATAAGTTTGATGAATCAGATCATGTAAATCCTGTATTTCAAATCAACCGATTAAGCTCCATGAACAGATTGGACTTAACATAAACATTAGACATTCATGTCCTCTCAGTCAACCTTTGAGAACTTTAGTTGTTGAACGATAATTTTGATTGTCATGAAGATGGACGTACTTAACCTTAATTAATATTTCCCTAGCATCCTTTATAGACAGCATTGTCGAGGTTGTTCACCTGATTCATTATAGCCTCGTCGTTGAACTCATTAACCCGCATCTGGTGTGTGTAAACTTATCACTTTTAAAAAAAATTGTTGGTTGTGTTTTGACCCAACTTTTGGGCATCACATAGTTCATGTTAGGTCATATTATGTCATATTAGATTTTAAGGGGTCAAATTAGGTCATGTTAGTTCATATTAGGTCATATTAGGTCATGTTAGGTCATATTAGGTCATATTAGGCCATATTAGGTCATATTAGATCTTGTTAGGTCATATTAGTTCATGTTAGGTCATGTTAGGGCTTAAGGGGTCATGTTAGGTCTTAAGGGGTCTTATTTTACGTCATGTGAGGTCATGGTAGGGATTAAGAGTTTATGTTAGGTCTTGTTAGGTCATGTTAGGGCTTAAGGAGTTATGTTAGTGCTTAAGGGGTCATGTTATGTCTTATTAGATCATACTAGGTTAGAGTAGGTCATGTTAGGGCTTAAGTGGTCATGTTAGGTCATATTAGATCATATTAGGTCATGTTAGGGCTTAAGGGGTACTGTTAGGTCTTTTTAGGTATTAAGAGGTCATGTTAGGTCTTAAGGGGTCTTATTAGGTCATGTGAGGTCATATTAGGTCTTGTTAGATCATATTAGGTCATATTACTTCATGTTAGGGCTAAATGGGTCATGCCAGGTCTTATTAGGGATTAAGGTGTCATGTTAGGTCTTAAGGGGTCATGTTAGGTCATATTAGGTCATATTAGGTCACATTAGGTCGTATTAGGTCATGTTAGGTCATGTTATGGCTTAAGGAGTCATGTTAGGGCTTAAGGTGTTCTATTAGGTCATGTGAGATCTTTTTAGGGCTTAAGCCATCCTATTAGTTCATGTTAGGTCTTTTTAGGTCTTGTTAGGTGTTATTAGGTAATGTGAGGCCATATTAGGTTTTGTAGATCATATTAGGTCATATTAGTTCATGTTAGGGCTAGTCATGTGAGGTCATATTAGGTCTTGTTAGGTCATGTCAAGGCTTAAGGGGTCATGTTAGGTTTTATTAGATCATATGAGGTCATATGAGGTCATGTTAGTGCTTAAGGGGGCATATTAGGTTTTTTTAGGTCTTATTAGGGCTTAAGGGGTCATGTTAGGTCTTAAGGTGTCATGCCATGTCATATTAGGATGTATAAGGTCATGTTAGGTCATATAAGGTCATATTAGGTCATATTGGGTCATATTAGGTCATGTGAGGTCATATTAGGTCTTGTTAGGTCTTATTAGGTCTTGGTAGGTCATATTAGGTCATGTTAGGTCATGTTAGGGCTTAAGGGATCATGTTAGGTCATATTAGATCATGTTAGCTCATATTAGGTCATGTTAGGTTATATTAGGGCTTAAGGGGTCGTGTTAGGTCTTATTAAATCATGTTATGGCTTAAGGGGTCATGTTAGGGCTTAAGGGGTCGTGGTAGGTCTTATTAAATCATGTTATGGCTTAAGGGGTCATGTTAGCTCTTTTTAGGTCTTAAGTGGTCATGTTAAGTACTTAAGGGGTCATGTTAGGTACTGTTAGGTCATGTTAGGGCTTAAGGGGTCATATTAGGTCTTGTTAGGTCTTATTAGGCCTTGTTAGGTCATATTAGGTCATGTTAGGTTATGTTCTGGCTTAAGGGGTCATATTAGGGCTTAAGGGGTCATGTTAGGTCTTATTAGGTCTTAAGGGATCCTATTAGGTCATGTGAGGTCATATTGGGTCCTGTTAGGTCATGTTAGAGCTTAAGGGGTCATGTTAAGTATTATCAGATCATATTAGGTCATGTTGGAGCTTAAGGGGTCATGTTAGGTCTTTTTATGTCTTATTAGGGCTTAAGGGCTCATGTTAGGTCTTAAGGGGTCATGTTAGGTCATATTAGGTCATATTAGGTCATATTAGGTCATGTTAGGTCATATTAGGTCATGTGAGGTCATATTAGGTCTTGTTAGGTCTTATTAGGTCTTGTTAGGTCATATTAGGTAATGTTAGGGCTTAAGGGGTCATGTTAGGGCTTTTTAGGTCTTAATGGGTTATGTTAGGTACTTAAGGGCTTAAGGGGTCATCTTAGGGTTTAAGGGGTTATGCTAGGTACTTAAGGGCTTAAGGGGTCATGTTAGATTTTTTTAGGTCTTAAGGTGTCATGTTAGGTACTTAAGGGCTTAAGGGGTCTTATTAGGTCCTATTAGGTCTGAAGGGCTTAAGGGGTTATTCTATGTACTTAAGGGATGAAGGGGTCATATTAGGTATTTTTAGGTCTTAATGGGTCATGTTAGGTACTTAAGGGCTTAAGGGCTCATGTTAGGTCTTTTTAGGTCTTAAGGGGTCTTAAGGGATCCTATTAGGTCATGTTAGGTCTTAAGGATCTATATTAAATAAATTGATTATATCTATTCTACCTATATATTGAATTTGTAAGATTGATTAAAGATTGAACATTGAAATTAAAGATTAATTTTAAATATTGATTTAAACTTTCAATTCATTAAATTTTTTTTATTAAGATTGATTAACTAGTTTTCAATTAATTGATCTAGATAGGGCTTAAGGGTGGTTAATAGGTCTTAAGGGCTCTTATTAAATAAATTGATTATATTGATTCTACCTATAGATTCAATTTCTAAGACTGATTAAAGATTGAACATTGAAATTAAAGATTAATTTTAAAGTTAGATTTTAAAGATTCATTTAAACTTTCAATTGATTAAAGATTTTTTAGTAAGATTGATGAAAGATTGGCCATAAATTAAAGATTAATTTTATAGATCAATTAATTTTTGGCTACAATTACAAAATCCAAACATGTATCAATGTACAAATAGATCAACATACAAAACATGCACATACATATCAATGTAAATGTTTATATATATATCACAAAATCCAAACATGTATCAATGTACAAATAGGTCAATATACAAAACATGCACCTACATATCAATGTCAATGTACACACACACACACACAGATATATATATATATATATATATATATATATATATATATATATATATATATATATATATATATATATATATATATATATATATATATAGATATAGATATAGATATAGATATAGATATAGATATAGATATAGATATAGATATAGATATAGATATAGATATAGATATAGATATAGATATAGATATAGATATAGATATAGATATAGATATAGATATAGATATAGATATAGATATAGATATAGATATGTATATGTATATGTATATGTATATATATATGTATATGTATATCTATATATATATATATATATATATATATATATATATATATATATATATATATATATATATATATATATATATATATATATATATATATATATATATCATAAAATCCAAACATGTATCAATGAACAAATAGATCAATGTACAAAACATGTGCACGTACATATCAATGTAAATGTCTAGAGATATATTGTGCAAAAAGATCAAACATGTGTACATAGATATAAATGTCTATATCACAAAATCAAAACATGTATCTATCAATGTAAATGTTTAGATATCATAAAATGCAAACATGTATCGATGTAAATAGATCAACGTACAAATGGACCTATATATCAAT
>BSBK01015251.1:0-27274 GCA_027943335.1 Chamaecyparis obtusa
CAGGTTTAATCCAGGGATTGAGCTAACTAGGATGGCATAAGTTTGGGTGCAGCTCCCTAGTCTTCCACTTGAAAACTAGGATGAACAAGTGTTCAGATGGATAGGTGACTCTTTTAGCACTTTTATCATGGCAGATCAAGTAACCTGCTCCAAACCCAAGCTGGTGTTCGCAAGATTTTGCATGAATGTCACCCTGAACAAAACCCTCCCCAACCTTTTTTATTTTGAAATCCAAACTAGGTAGATGGACTCAAACTCTGGTGTATGAGAATGCCACTCTCTACTACCAGAAATGTGATGCCAGGGGCCATACTAGTGAAGCTTGCAAGTCCTCCCTACAAGGATCCAAAAATAGAAATAAGGATAAGGGCACCTCTGAGGAACCACCCTTGGTAGCAGGAGAAGAGAAGGAGAAGACCAACCCACCCCCAGTGGCTGAAGCACTGGAAAAACCAGAGCTTGAAAACCCATAGGTGGAAGAAGGCAAGATAGTCTCTCCTATAGAGAACGAAGTGGTGCACCCTGAATCAAAAGTCTTGAAATCCCTTCCAAGGGTGGAGTCATTGAAGAACCCCCTGATGACTACCTTAGAGACAAGTGAGATCATCCATGCTAAGTTGGACCATCCTTCCATTTTGGTTTCCCTTGAGCTAAAATCCCCTAAGACTAATACAAAACTTCCTCTACAGTTGGAGGAAAAGAACTCTATTTCCTCACCCAACTCCCTGGGTGCAGATCACTATGAGGAGGAAGATGAGGGTGAATGGAAAAAACAAAAAAAGAAAACAAAGCCCAAGAAGGCTGATGTGGGGATGGAGACACCCAAAGGAGGCCATTAGATCATGTAGGAGATCGAGAGGGAATACAAGGGATGTTGCAGCAGGTAGGAAGTAAACCTTAGAAATAACCTTTAGAAATAAGAAATGATTTGTCTTTCTTGGAATGTTAGAGGTCTTAATAGCCCCCTCAAGAAAAGTGTTGTTAAACAATGCATTTTATATCATAAGCTAGATATTCTACTCATTCAAGAAGTTAAGATGTCTTTCAAAAATTTTACCACCCTGGCTACCAGTCTCTAGCTGGGTGCTGATTTTCTCTACTCCGAAGCTTCAGGTGCTTCTGGGGGCATTGCAACTCTCTGGAACCCCAATATTGTTACTGGTGAACCACTTGCCTTCTCCCCAAAATTCCTGCTATTACTTTTAGAAAAAAAAATTGGTGTGGCACCTGTTTAATATTTACGCCTTACAACCCCTAATACCCAGACTCGCAGGTCATCCCTATGGAAAGATATTTCCTTTTGGATAGACCATGACACTTCTGCTAATTACTTGGTGGTTGGAGACTTCAACACCCCTCTTTACCCCTCAAAAAAGCATGGAGGCTTAATGGACTACTCTATAGCATGGGGACATGGCATAATTTATCTCCCTACACTGGCCTTTTGGACATTGATCTAAAAGGAAATCCCTTCACCTGGACCAACAATCAGAAGGGCTCCTACCTCATCTAGGTGCAGCTCAACTAGGTCCTAGCCACCTCTTCATGGGATTTTTGCTTGACCTCCACTTTGTCCTCCCCTCCCTAAAACTACCTTTGTTCATAACCCCCTCCTCCTTTGTTGGCGGGACTCCCCAAGGATTGGCCTGGCCCCCCTTCAGGTTTGGAATTATGTGGTGCTCTCATCCCTCTTTTAGAGACCAAGTGAAACTCTAGTGGGCCACTAATATCAAAGGCACTTCATGTTCAGGATTACCCAAAAATTGAAAATCATCAGAAGAGAGGTCAAGGATGGAAGAAACATAGGTTTGGAGATTTCCAAAAAGAGAAGGAGCTTACGAGGACCTTGGAATCCCTCCAATCCTAGCTAGCTACTGGGACTTTCCAACCCTAGATTCAAGTGGAAGAAGAAATGGCTAGACACAAATGGCAAGAAGCTCTAAAAAAAGAGGAAATCTACTGGAAGCCGCAATCCAAAATATTGTGTCTTATTGAAGGAGGACAGAAACATGACCTTCTTCCCATAGATCTTCCAGCAACCAAAAAAGAAGAAACACCATCAACACAATTAGGGGTGAAGGAGGGAATGAAGTTACTGAGAAGTAAAAAATTAATCAGTTTTTGGCAAACTATTTTAAGGGATTGTATTTGAATGTTGTACATCTGTGTTTGGTTAATGTCCAAATTAACTTCTAGATCACATCCAACATGCTGTTACACATAGTGATAATTATCAGCTCACTAAATGTGTTTCTGATGAGGAGGTCAAGGAGGTGATCTTTGTTATGGGTTCCTATAAATCTCCGAGACCTGATGGTTTCCCCCCAACTTTCTTCCAATAATATTGGGATATTGTTGGCTGAGATGTTACCTATTCTGCTAGAGGACTTCTTCAGAATGGGGCGATTGTTAAGGCAACATAACAAGACCTATATTGTTTCTGAGTCCCTAAGAATGACAACCCTACCTCTATGTTGGACTTCAGGCCCACTCAGTCTTTGTAATACATTTTATAAGATCCCCACTAAGATCCTTGTCAACAGAATGAAGCCCCTCCTGGATAAACTAATTAGTCCTACTCAGAAAGGTTTTGTTTCGAGAAGCAGATCCTTGATGCGGCCATTTCCACTCATGAAATCATCCACTCCATAGAAAAGAGCATTGTTCCAGGGTATGGCCTTCAAACTGATATCTCTAATTCTATGATAAATTTAATTGGTCATTCCTCCAAATAATCCTTAGTAAGATGGGGTTTAATGAGAAGATTATTCACATTATTCAAGAATGTATACAAACTGTTAGCTTCTTTGTTTTAGTCAATGGCACCCCAGGTGGTTCTTTCAACCTGAAAAAGGGCTTAGACAGGGTGATCCTCTCTCCCCCTATCAATTTAATCATGGTGGCTAAGGTCCTCACAGGAATCTGACTATGCTCTCTTCCATGGGAAGAACAAAAGGTGCCAAACCTGCTTCCACTCTGCAGCAAGCTGTGTTGGAGAAATTTGTGGATGATACTTTCCTCTTTGGGTATTCATTGGTGATTGAAGCTAGACAGTGGAAGCAAATATTGGAGAATTATGCCTTGGCCTCTTGACAATGCATTAACTATCAGAAAAGAAGAATGCTCTTCTCTTAACACTCCCAATGAGATGCAAACTAGATTGCTTCAAATTTTGGGATGTCAGTCAGCTTCACTCCCCTCTACCTGGTTAGGTCTCCCCCTCACAGTCAAAGAGGTTTCTCATCAATTCTGGAACTCCATCCTAGAAAGAACCCAAAGAAAACTTGCTAGATGGAAAGGGAAGATTCTGAGCAATGCTGGTAAACTTTAGTTGGTGGCTTCTACTCTCCAGGGAATCCCAGTCTACTTTCTATCCCTCTTCAAGATCAAAAGCAACATGGTGGCCAAGTTTGAAAAGATACAAAGAAATTTTCTATGGGCTAGATTATAAGAGAAAAAAAAGGATGTCCCTGGTCAATTGGGATACGACGTGTCCTTCCAAAAACATCTGGGAGGTCTGGGCCTTAGGTGAATTGGCTTGCTGAATAGAGCCCTCACCATGAAAGTGGCCTAGAAGCCATAAAAAGGAAATCAGAATGGTGCAATATAATGGAAGCTAAGTACCTTCAAGGGCATCCTTACGGGCTGATGTACCAAGATAATGACCTTCCCAATGGCTCCAAACTTTGGGCTAACATTTGCAAATGCAAAACCATGCTATCTAAGGGTGTTTTCTAGAAACTCAGAGATGGGAGATCCATTAGATTCTGGAATGAGTCTAGTATTCTGAATTTCCCTACCCTGAGTGGTAGGTTTAACCCCCTCATGAACTACCTCAGGCCTATCCTTGGTAACAAAACTTCTAAATATATTAGTGGAGGGAAATGGAAAGATATAACTAGTCTGGTCAAGGATAGACTGAAATCAAAGAACTTGGCTGATGAGCTCATGGAAATCTTGGGGAATGTAAGAATCTTGTGAATTGTTGGCCATGATTCCATCATTTGGGCCCCCACCCAAGCAAGAAGCTTCTTAGTCAAGACTGTTTACAACCTTCTTCTGAAGGAAGAGAATAATCTGGGAGATTGGATAAAGGTGTGGATTCCACACCTTACGCTGAAGATCAATTTCTTCTGGTGGACTCTCATGCATGGTAAGTCTTAACTCAGGAAAACCTCATAAAAAGAGGTTACTCCATGGCCAGCAAGTGGGGTCCTCTATAAAAAGGAAGAGGAAACAGTGAATCACCTATTCATACATTGTGAATACGCTGCTAACATTTGGCAGGAAGTTATTGGTAAATTGGGGATACCGTGGGTCTTGGATAATGATGTCCACCAGTTCACTAGTTGGAAATCCCCTTCTAATCACCCTCTCCTCCAACTCCTATGGTGACTACTACCTCTGCACATCTATTGGACTATCTGGAAAGAAATGAACAACAAGATATTCAAGGAGTCTATTTCCCTGCCTGAGGCTTGTCTCTATCTCAGAACCAAGCTCCTATGCAAGAATACTGGCTCAGCTAAGTGGAAGCTCCCCTTGGCACCCCCCTCTGCCTGGGAGATCAAAATGGTTGATAATTGGAACTTGTTGACTGGCTTCACTAGGTTTGACAACTTTAGGTTGATGGCTAGGAATGCTACCCGATGGGTTGCCCCGCCTAGTGGTTGGACCAAATTAAATTTTGAATGGGTGGTAAATAATCTCACTTAGGTGGGGGGAGGTGTGCTAAGAGACCACAATGGAACTTGCCTTTTGGCTTATGCAGGGCCACTTAAAAACTATAAAGTCAATCAAGCTAAAGGCACGACTCTTTTATGGAGCATTAAATTTTCCATTTACATGAGCATCACGCTACTGGAGATCGAGGGGGATTCCAAAGTGGTGGTAGAGGAAATTAAAAGAGGATCAAAATGCAGGGTGGTGGGTGAACACCATAATTGTGGAAATTCAGGAGCTTCTCAACAACCTCCAAAGCATGACTATTGCCCATACCTATAGGGAGGGAAATGCGGTGGTAGATTCGATGGCAGCCATTGGGCTTAAGAAAACCAGGTTGAATAAATGGGAGGAGGTCAGTGAGCTACCAAATGAGACCCAACAGCTGATTGGGTGGGAGAAAAGTGACACCAATAATGTTGAAAATGTGTGAAGCTGTCAATTTTGATAAAGGCCCTACCTTGATTACGTGTCAGCGTAACTTGATGATTGATGTGGTTATGAAGAAGTATGCTCAAAACTCCATAAACGTTCATAATTTCCTTTTGTGTGAGTACGTATAGAAAGATAGATGTCTGCATTAGTAGGTAATTTCGATTACCAAGGACACTAAGGAAAACTCTGGCTTAACTTCTAATTATTATGCCTGGATATCTGATAGATTTTTCCATGCGGAGGTTGACTCCCCAAAAACCACCCAAGGCCTATCTTTTGTGTATATTTTCCTCATAAAATGGTTAACTCAAAACAACCTATTTTATGCTCTGGTTTACGAAGCTCATCCCTACAATTCTCAGAAAAATTCTTCTCTGGATAAGAGGCTAGTCGACATTGGAGACAAAACCTTGCGCATTGAGCCAGATAAAATTGATGAGGAGTTCACCTCCGACCCCCTGGTGACCCACTACTATAAAGAAAGTGGTATTTGGGGTTTCATGGAGTGTATGAAGGGAGTCCATGATGAGCAAATATCCAAGTAGATTGTCTCCTCCTAGAGCAATAGTAAGGTGTCAGTTGGGGTGTATTCACCTCCAAATAAATGAGGAGGTTATCGCTAAAGCGACAGGGCTTTCTATGGAAGGAAGAAAGTATAAGAAAACTAGCAGGATGCCAAACCCCACCAGCCTTAACTAGTTCTTCAGGCAGGGGGAGAAACCTATGAAGAAGTCTGGAGGATTCAATCGTGAGCTGCTCCCAGAGTTTTGGCCCAAGGTGTGTCACATTGTTATGAAGTACTTCACCTTGGAAGATAAATATATTGTGTTTTACTATTACCATATGTCATTCCTCAATCATATCAGGAATAGGGATCTCATATCCATCCTATTTTACCTTCTCCACTCTTTAAAAAGAAACATCCTGGATATTAGGGAAAATAAAAACCCTGAAAAGCCGATCCCCATCCTCCACTAGGGCCTCTTGCTTTTTATGTATAACTTCCATAAAGCCATATGCCCTCCATCCCAACCCCCCCTTTTTTTCAAGTTATCACCAATGAATATTCTCATCCAAAAGCTGGTAACCCCACTCAATCCCTTTCCCAGTATATCTAGGAGATCGAGGAAACTGACCTTTTCCCGAAAGAAGGTAAAGGTCACAAGAGATGCGTGAAAAACCCCTTTTAAAAGGGTAGAGGATTTAAAGGAATCCCATGTCTCTTAGACCTTGGAAGCTAAGGATATGAAGGAGACTGATAGTACCCCTAAAACTGAAAGGAAGCCCAAAAATGGAGGAATTCAAAAAGCTAAGTCAAGTTGGAGGTGGATTTGGAGGGCACTGTCTGGAGTTCTAATAGAATTGCCAAGGAGAAATGAAAAAAATGAATCAGGGAAATGGCTTCGGAGGAGAAATCCCTTTCTGAAGATGGCACCTCTGCCTCCATTGAGTCAATTGAAGGCTCCTCTGATGATCACCTAAGCTTGTACAGGACTAGCACCACTCCCCCCCCTTGAACCCCAGCCAAGTATGAAGGATATTCCTTGTAGCAATACCCCGCCCCCGCCCTCCCCCCATGACTATAAGACCAAGTCACCTCCTGATGAGGATAGTTCTATGGCTTTGGATATGAATGACAGGTTTAAGGGCTCCCTTAAGCTGAAGTTCACTGAGCTTGACAATGAGATCCTGGGCCTCAAACAGGACATGCAGGATATCAAAACCCGCATCACTGATACAAACAAGTTCACCCTCAAAGTCATGCACACGTCAGTGGTGACTCTGTGCACTATGCAGCAAAAGTTGGTTGGAGGCAAGTTGGAGGCTGATAAAGACAAACAAAGACCTCTTCCTGTACTTGCAAGAATAGTGGGGCGGGATCCTGTTGTCCAAACGTCTAGGTAGGAGACCCTAGCTACTGCTGCTGCATGAGGTTTTTGTTATGGTTCGGGCATGATGGCCCTAGTTTTTATATTTTTCTTTCCTATTTTAAGGTTATTTTTTCTAGTTTTTGCATTAGCCCTGTGTGGCATGTTACTATTAATATGCTCTTTACTCTCAGCTTAAGATACTTTGGTTCGTTGGTTTTGAAAAGAACTGTTAAGATTGTTTTTGATAGAGGCAGACTAGACACTCTTTTTACTGCTGACTTACTATTGATGAACTGCTATATGACTAGTGATATTAATATGTTGTTAATGTGCTTCTAGTCTCTCTGTACCACTGGCCAACACCCTCTTGCTGCTTTTTTCTATCAAAAACAAATCTTCACTACAAATTTTGGAAAGAAAATATAATAAAAATAAACTTCAATTTTTTTAACAATTGATAATAGAGATATGTCTCATTCATAGTTAATTGAAACTATGAGAGGTTTTGAACTTTTGATCATATTCACCTTATGTTTCCAAAAGGAAATTTCCAGGCTTATTGGACCCTCTCCATTTCATGTATAGTGTAGATATTAATTGTGAAGTTGATATTTTAAGTGATCTTATTTTATTTATTTATTTATAATCTTCTTATGTTCTAAATACCAAATTTGATGAGTTATTTATATTTATGAAAGTTATATGTCTGAAAATAAGGTAGATTCAAAGTGTAGAATTTAATTTGTAATTACTTATTTAAAAAGGAACATATTTCATTTCACGCACTTATTCCCTACCATAGGTTAGGTATTTCAAATTAAATATAAAGTATGTTTACAATTAAAGATTCTATTATATCTTATAATTAAGAATTTTACACATTTTCTTTTGTTTTTAATAATGGAAAAGGTATAAGAAATGGATGTTCATATGGGAATGAAGGTTGAAGTGTGTTCTAATGAGGAAGGATTTGAGGGTGTTTGGTTTCAAGGAACTGTTATAGGACATGTCAATGATACTGAAAAACCTACTTGTATTATGTTCCCTATGATCATTTCATAACTAATGAATGGTCTTGAGAACCCCTTGTTGAAGAAGTATTTTTTGAATATATGAGACCCATTCCACCCATGATTACATTGCCTCGATATATACCACTTGAATTTCATGTCAAGTACTAGATAGTGATTGTTGGTGGAGGGGTGTGATTATTGATAGATTTGAGACACCTCTTAGTCAACAAGAGTTCCTTGAAATATATTTTCTTAATACTCAATCTCAACAAGTGTATTCACCTTCCCACTTATGTCAAGTGCAAGAATGGATTAAAGGTTGATGGATACTAGCATGATGGTATTGAATAGTTTACTATTTTTTTGTACTGAGATCTACTTCGTATTAAATCATTTAACAATTATTTTATGCCATGGACTAATAAGTAGTTATTTTACTATTCTATATGTTTCACACTAAAATTATGTGCCAATTATTATATTATATATAGGATATTAAATGATATTTGATGTTTTAAATAAAGAAGGTGTGTAGCTTTTTCAATTCTATTTATATGCATTTCTATTTATATGAATTAAATCTAAAGGATGTACTAATTTTCCTTCTGTTTAAGTTGACTATTAATTTTGTTTAGAGGGCAATGCTGATGTGTTTTCTAATTTTATAATTATCAGAAAAAATATTGAATATGAATGTTGAACAAAGTGAAATTAGAAATAACTCTTGGTAACCCATTGCTTCCAGATGATTCTATATAATCAAATGGAAATGTCAAAACCTGTTTGAATAAATTGGGAAGAGTCATTTTAGAGTGTTGGAGAAAAATGGTCAATGAAATGCATATCATAGACTTAAATATTGGAGGTGTCAATGATCTTCAAATCCTACAAATGGAAGGCTATACAATAGAGATTCACAGTACATGGAGGAAAGAAATTGGGTTCTATGAATATAGGAAAGACATGTGTTATGATGAGGAATACAGAGAGGGTGAAAATTATAATTTCATCACTAAAGAATTCCACATGTTATTACACCACTATAATGAAATCTTCCTATTGCACAATTAAATGAGTCTTTTATTTTTTGAGTTAACAATTTTGAGGAATTTATGCTTAGATAGAGTCCAAACATTATAAGGGTAAAAGTAAAAATCCGTCTCATACTTTTATAAAGGAAAAGGTCAACAACACACAAATTGTTCAACTTTAACAACATAAATATGATATTTGTGTTTAGAATTTGAAGATAATGTAAGCTGATCAAATGTGTAAAATTGAATAAAGTTGATACCTATATTTTTTTTTTTTCAAAATGTACAAGAATTGACAAAGTTTTTAAAATTTTTAAGTCCATTTTTTAGTTGTTGAAAAATGTTGTAGATCTAGGGTCTAGTTCCCACCAAACAAGTATATACAAATAATGTTTTTTTTCCTCTGATTTCAAGATACGTTATAGATGACATGTATAGCTAGTGCAAAAAAGAAGAAAGATTGGTTTTCGATGTATATTTTCTCTAATATAACCTCTCAAATTCAACCTTATCTGAAATTAACAGTTTTAATCTCCCGTCAAATTTTCCCTATCAAATCTAGACCATTAAAAAAGAAAAACATATTCTTAAAGAGGACTATATACTCTAGTGTTAAATATTAATTTTAATTTTCTTACATGATTTACTATTTTTATCTTTATTTGAAGCAACATCTTCTCGAATGTTAAAATACCTACTTGCAGTATGTTGAAATTATAATATAGTAGATCTAATAGAAATACTATAAAACTTCTATGGCAATAATCTTGACTCCAAGCTCTACAAAAGGGTATTTTTTATATTTTTGAAAATTATCATTAAAAAGAGTAGGAGTTATTGAAATATTACTTTTCTAAAATAATTTTATTTCTTTGGTAATTGGACCCAAATTGGTATAAAGCATACATTTAATAGATATTTCCAATTGGAGAATTTTAAGAACTTATCTAATGAATCTAGCTAAACCATATGTTTGAAAAAAAATAGTTAGAAATGCTCGAATTCAATTGTCCTAATAAGTTAGCCTGAAATGTGACACAACTTTGTGCTTTTACCCATTAAAAAGATCTATGTTCTTTTTCATTTATATTAAATAAATTGAAAACAAGTTTAGAGATACAATGGAATTTTTTATTTCATATATTTATATGTATTTCTCTTATGGAGAGCATGTTTTCCTTTTATATCAATTTATGATTTGTTGAACTATTGATTAAAGAAATATTTATCTTATTTAGAAGGCAATGTTGCCGAAGTTATTGAATTTTATAAACCAACGTTATGACACCTAATTTACTTCATATATTAATTTTAACATTCTTTGATGTTTGGTTTGAAAATAACTTTGAACATATTTCTAATCTAATCTTAATTTTTCATTCCAAAATCTTTTGCTAATCCAATTATATGTGAGAACATTAATTGATTGTTTTATTCCCTTTATAGCTATGAGTCCAATGAAAATTTTAGTGGTGATTATTCACCAATTGGTGAATGTTGCTTGCCATCGACCCCTGATTTGGTGAATATATTGGCCACCTAGGAATGATCATATCGCCCCGTATTTATGAAAATTGGGTCCAATGCCTAGGCTCATCGCCAATTGGTTTATGAAAATCGGGTCCAATGGTCAGGATCATTGCCAATGGCATATAATTTTTGGGCACAATATTTTTTTAACATTCGCCTATAATTTCCAAGCGGCCCCAAATGGACGGCCTATATTCGCCAATAGTTATATATATATATTTTTAGGTGGACCCAACTTTGCCAACGATTTTACGAATGCGTGTCTCAAACTGATTGATTTTCGCCAACTTTATTAATATTACCATGGTATTGGACGACCCATAATCACCTAGGATATAACACAAGATGTGTTATAATTACGCGAGCTTCGCCAAATATTTGGACACCGACCTAATACCTCCCGCCCAATTCGCCAATAAAGATTAGTATAAATACATTCATAGATCAATGTTATTGTACACAATTTGGATCGGTTCAACTTCAATTTGATCGATAGTGATGTTCAGACTATTGAGTCTTGACTACTTTGGCTAGTCGCGACTGTGATTGAATTTGAGGTAAAGGTAAGTGATTATTATTCTACGACTATGTAAACATTGTATATTATAGTTCTATTGTCATTTGTCACTTCTTCAACAAGTAAACATTTTTTTAACATTTTTTTTCTCTAGTAGGCAGGTAGCCTTTATTTCATTGAAGAATCAAGATGTCAAACAAGAATACGGGTAAGGCTCCCACATATGGGGAAAGCCAAGAGAGGCCAACAAAATACAGAACCTTATCATCATACTTTGGTCATGGTGTTGGAAATATTTCTGGCCAAAATCAGGTAGCTACTTCATCACAAGAAAATTTTCAAGATTCACAATTTGAGGCTAAACCTATGCGACATATTGAAGAAGTCAGCGAACTTGATATCTCAGATCATGATGAACTTGAAGAAGATTTTTAGTTAAATATCTAGAGAAACCATAATCATATAATCGACTTGGATGAGACTGAGAATGTCAGAGAAGATGATGGTGCATGGAATAAAAGAAAATACAAATCAAAGAATGATAGAATGTGGGATCTGTCGAGGAATTTTCAAATAGAATGGGTGTCAAAGTATCCATTCATTGAACTAGTGGATAATCCAATTGAAGGGGAGCCTCTGGTAGAATGTAGATGTAAGATTTGCAATGAGATAAATAAGAAGGAAAAGAGATTGCAACTAAAAATTGACACCATAGAGAAGCATATGGGTAAAGTTTACGAAAAGAAAATGATAGATGGAGTTCAAAAATTAGTGATAAGATGGAAAGCAAAGGAGGAATCTCAGCATGTTAGGGATGCAGAATTATATGAATTTCAGCATAATATAAAGATGAAGCCTGGTGAAGTTAAAGGCTCTATTTAAGCTTGTTTTGGAAAAGCATTGGAAGTAGAACTAATGGGAAAAGCTGTTCAGTTAAGTGTTGTGTTTAATATTTTGAGTAGAGGGCATCCTATGATAGACTACCCATCATTGAGTGCTTTATTACACTTTCTGAAAGTTTGTAACTATCTTAACAGTCACTGGTCAGTAAACAATGGATGGGAATGGGCAAGTTATCTTGCCAAGATTGAAAAAGAGGATCTGAAGGCAAAAATTAAAGAGTCAAATTTTATTGCATTGTCTTTAGACTAGGTTATAGCAGTAGACAATACTTTTTAGGTATGCATGCATGTTTATACTGTATAGAATTTTTTTTGCCAACCTCATCTACTAATTGTTGCTAAAATGAGGGATAATGCGACAGCGAAAAATTTATTTGAACTAGTAAAAAGTTCTCTAATTGAATATGGAGGTATAAATGACATGACCATTGCCAAAAAGCTGGTGTGTGTTAGAGCGGATGGAGCTTTAGTAATGCAAGGCCATAGGGGCAGTCTTTGCACAAAGATACAATCTTCTTGTGCACCCTACATTACTCCCATTCAGTGCATGGCCCACAGAATGAATCTAGCTTTTGGAGTTGTCAGCAAGCATGCTCCAATACAAAAAATTGAAGCTTTAATCAGAGAGCTCTACCAATACTTATGTCGAAGTCTGAAATGATTTAGGGAATTTCAACACTTTTCTGAAGGACTAACTGATGGGAACAAGCTTCTTAAGGATAATGATACCAGATGGATCTCTTTGGATGAACCAGCACCTCGAGTTTTTTCAGAATATCAATCGTTACTTGGTCTAATGAACTCAAGTCATGATGAACCCGGGCAACCAAAATTTCCTACATTGCTGACAATGTTAACTAATGTAGAGACACTATTAACATTAGCAGGTATTCTCCCCATGCTTGAGGAAATGAGAAATTTAATGAAAAAGGCCAAGCAAAGAGCTATGTATATTGTAGAATATGCTTCGCTGCGTAAATTGACATGCATGGTGCTTGATAGTCTCTATCAATTATGTGAAGATGATGTAAAATTTGCCAGCTAGCTGAAAGTCACAGATTTGGACAATCTTGATAACTTTTTAAAAATAGGTTCAAATGGGGAGTTATGTGTAGAAGTTCATGGAGTTGAGATACCAATGCACTACTTTGCCAAGATTGAGTCCAAGTAACTAGGAAAGAACACCAGGTTTCGACGAGTATCAAGTATTAAAAGGGAAGACTTTACCAAGATCATTGAGTCTGTAACAGCTTCTATGAAGCACATTTCCTATGATCTTTCCTCACATATTAGAGAAAGATTCCCTCTAGTCAAACTACTTGAATCCATGGCTATTGTGTTTCCTCGATATTGGAGTATGAACAATCCAAAAGATTTTAAAACTAGGCTACTAACTTTGATAGATCATTTCTGCAAAACCAAAGAGTTAAATGGAGTAACTCTAAATGGAATTTTAGATGGAAATCATTTGAGAGAGAAATCAGCTCATTTTTCAATAACAATGAGGGAACAATATAATATTATGCAGAACCCTCGCGAAGATGGATTGGTATCAAGGCTTTGGAAAAATCTAGCTAGGAGCGAATTGTTGACTGATTCAATATTAGAATATTTCAAGCTTGTTGATTTATGTTTGACCATGATATTGGGGTCGGTGGAGGATGAGAGATTTTTCAATGCTTTGGGATTCCTAAAGTCAAAGTTAAGAAACAAACTAGACAAGAATCTATAAAATTGCTTGAGGGTCTATACATCCAGGTATGAAGTCAATACTTTTCCTTACGAAAGGGCACTGAAATTGTGGAGGAAGAAATGTCAGAGAAGAGGGATGGGAAACATTTCAAACCAAAGTGGGACTGGGAGTGGGAATGCCAAAGACAATGATGTCATTGACTCATGTACTACTGGTATTGGTATTGCTAGTGATGAACATCAATTAAGCGGTGGTATGCAGAGTGAAGAAAACATATCAAAGAACCAAGGAATCTATGAAGTTGATGGCACTGAATTCGACGATCTCAATGATGATATGATGTGGCAGCTTGAAGTTGAACTGTTGTAGAAGTAGCAGTTCCTAGCCTCCTAGGTATTTATTAATCTTTTTCCTGAAGTCTACTGTCAGTTTCTGTATCTGATCATCAATCATGCATAATAGCATATTCCAATGTCAAAAACATGAATGTGGTTGATAATGTCATCAAGATTCAATTCCATAATTAATAATGGTTTTCATTTGCATTATTCAACTTATATGGTACAATTCTTGTAGATTTTTCATTATTTGTTTTGACAACATAGCAATTCATATGTTAGAATTCTTAGAGTTAGAAATACTGATTCTCATTAATTTAATTAAAAATATGATACAATGTAACAATTCATTCATTAATACTAGTAAGAACACAACTCTGTGATTCTGTTTACAAAACTCAATGACTCTATACCCATTGGCAATTTGGCACATTGCCCAATTTCAATTTCATTACCCTAAGCCAATGAGTAATGACCTTGAATTCCCTTTTATAGAAACAAGGGAGCAACAACAGCTTCAAGTTGATTTGCCTAATGTGAAGTGAGAAGTCTCAAAATATAAATTAGTAGACAACTACAAGTCTACAACATCTCTACAACCTTTATTTGTACATTTCTGCATTTGACAGGCCGGTTTAGTAAATTAGCATTGGCCAATAGCATCTACAAGACTGCAGTATTCATCCTGTTCAAAACACAAAGTTTGAACTTGTTACTTTAAACTCAATTCTAGACTCTAGTATTTAGGATAATATCAAAGATATATACTAAAGATATAGATATGATTGAAACTGAAAGTACTTTCACATACTATGATTGATGAGATCAAGATGATTCTGTCAATTTTTTAGTATGCTCCATTCTTTGTCAGTTGGAAGGGAAAAATTGTCATGTTATAGTACTTGACCTGCAACCTCCTCAGCCATCCATACTTGGAAGAGTGAGTTGTAAGCAATGTTCCTTCCATTACTGCATTCAAATTTGTGAATGTTCTGATGCACTTTGCAATGCCTTCATAAGTTTTGTCCTAAGGAAGGTTGCCTAAATTAGACGTCACTGTGTCCTGCAACTTTTTTTTTGTAAGCTTCTCTTCTAATGAAACTCGTTGATAAGAAATTAAGACCAGGACTCGAAAAACTAAGAGATATCAATTTTATTGTTTTAATATTCATGTTGGTGAGCTTTGGCCTGAATAAGGAACATTTTCTTTCTGCTTCTGTTAGTTTCAGACATTTTTGAAAGACAGAGTTCACCTTTATTGTTGTAGCAACGTGGTCCTGAATTCCCTTGCTTGCCAAATGTTTGTCACTGCTTCTGTTGATTTCTTGCATAATCTACTTTGCAGTTTTCTTTCTTCGGACAAAATTTTTTGTTCTTCTCAATATGCTCTCTCAACTTCCCAAAAACATCTATAAGAGTTTCATTTAGTTCAAACCAATCACACAACCTATCAGGAAGACATCTTTATTTGGCCCCAGAAGAATTTTTTTATTTGCTGACTGCATTATTTACATGGTCATTCAAGTTGTTTTCATAATTTTTAATTGTATTATTTTCCTTCTTTAGGTCTTCTCTCATTTCTGAGAACTTGTGTTCACTATCTTTTCTTATTTCCTCTGCTTTCCTCTTCCCACTCTTTTGATTCTATTCCCACTATTTTGTTTTTACCCTCTCATTCTCCCAATTCTTTCTTTAAGTTATTGGTTGCCTTTCCACACTCTCCAAGTTTTTGTAAAAACTTAATGAAGAGGCTTTTTCATTCTGAAGTTTTTGTTTTCTCTATTCCAATTTTTCCCTCAGAGATTTCAGTTCTGCATCAATATGTTCTTGCTGTCCAACTCTAATTGCTTCTTTAGAGGATGAATTTTTTATCCTTCTCTCTAATTCTTTTGCACCTGTTTTCTGCTACTTTCTCAGTTGCCTTTACATTTGCCAGGTCTGCCTTTAACTTATCTATTGTGCCCTAAAGCTTTCCTTTCTCTCTCTCCAACTTCATCAGTGAACTGTAGACCACTTGGTTGGTCATTTTTGACACATTTATCTTGTCCACATTTTTAATTTTGGATAAATCCATTTGGAGGGTGCTAACTTGAAATTGAGATGGATCTAACTGACTCTCTAGTGGATTGTTATCTCTAGCTGGGGGCATAACAACCATGAATTCCCATCATATCTTTATTTGGGTCATATGTGAGAAATAGCCTGTTTGTTGCAGGTTCTACCTCACAAGCAGCAGCAACTGCTTCCATCTTCATTGTCTTACTATGTTGTCTATTCTATTTTTTTATTGTTCATAGTTAGTTACAAAATAATTTGTAACAAAAATCAAGGTTTTGTGACACAATTGAATGTTTGAATGGTGAAATAGCACTTGCACTAATGTAGGAGCTTCCATCTATGTTGCCTGTGGTGCTGCTAATTACACCATGAGGATTAGCAACACCCTAACCCATTACAAGTGGAGTATTTGGACTGTTCTGAACCTGAGGATTTTGTCCTAAAGGTTGGGCAATTGTTGGAGTCCTAATCACCATTGGCATTGTTGTACCAATACTTGTCAAAACATTTTGCTTCTTTATAGTACCTTGATCTGTGGGAACAATTGTTTTCATGTCTATTTGTAATGTCCTTTTCGAACCACTAGTTGTAGTTGTAGTGCTTGATTCAGATTGAATCTAAGTGCTTGGAACAAATGGAACTGTATTTGAAGCTAGAACATGTGGAATTGATTGAGTTGATGAATATGATGATTGAACTCCAAGCCCAAGGTCTGGTTTCACACCATGTTTTGGTTGAGTTGTTGGGTCAGGTAAAGACCAAACCCCTTGTCCAGTAGGACCCCAAACCACCAAAACCTTGGTAGCCCATTTTTTGTATAATATCTGCCCTTTGGTATATTGATCTTTTTTGGAGGCATCAACTCCTCTACTAATTGAATATACTGTACTAGATGTGGGATTCACAGAATCCTAGTCATCGTCATCATTATTGTCATCGTCATCTGGATATGCTTTAGCTGGATGCTCCTTATTCCATAATTCGTTAAACTTTGTATCCTCTTCCACATCATAAAGATCTACAGAGGTCTTTGGCTCATTGAGATTCTTCCTCATTTCCCAAAAATTAGAAATTTTGGTTCAAGTCCAATTATCATCAATACATTCATTCATTAGCTTTTTTGGAATAGAATTTGTAGATGGTTGAGTAGCTTTTTGGTAGAAAATGGACAATGTCAAACTCATGGCCTGTACTTTTCCTTTTTGTTTGTGCAATGCCATAATTTTTTATGACAATTCCTGTATTGACATATTATTTTCAGCAGCATATTTCTCCATCTCTTTTTTGACCTCCTCCCAGGAATCCATGTTTTTAAATTTTTCAATCAATGGCATACTTTCATGTTGACATTTTCTTGCAGAGTTCCCATTCTCTCTAAGCTTTGTTCCAATTATGTTGAGTGGATCATACTGCCAGTGACTGTCAACATCAAAGCAAAAAATTGTAAAAAAGGCTTCTGCCACTTTGAATCCTCTTCTCTCAAATGTGAACCCTCCAAATGAGAGAGGCAAGGAAGGAAATATCATTTTCTTTTGTGACCACTAAAGAGTACATCTGTGCTCTCCATCTACCATACATATTCCAATGAAAATATCCTCTCTGTGACATGTATTGGAAGTTTGTAGGGTTCTACTACTAAACCGTAAAACCTTAACACTATGTACTCTTCCAAGAAGTACCAGTCAGCCAATTGTATTTTACTTCCAAGTTGAATTAAATCTCTACAAGTAGCAGGTAATCTAGGCATTGGAGTGCCTGTAATTTTATCATACATTGGTGCCAAAAATAAGTCTTAAAAATTGTTGTAGTTCCTTCTGTTATCAATCATCCTTATCTGAGAGTGTCAACTCATATATTATATTTTGGCCCTGACTGCAAAGCTTGTTTGTCTAAAATATTGCATGGTGCTTTGCTTAGAGAAGATAGCACAAGTAGGTTGTGAATCTAAATGTCTTCTATGAACCTGTTTTAATCATTAGTAATTGTTCTTGCATGCAATGAACAATGTGCTCAATAAAACAATATTTTACTGGTTCTTTTTCAAATGAATATGAAAAAGCATTTCAAGAATGTTGGCACCCACTTCTTTGTTACTATCCAATCCCAAACAAAATGCTAGCAAGGAAATACTATCCTGAACCATGGCACAAAAATTTCATAATCATAAGGAGGCCTATGATCTGGACTCAAGCTTGAACTGTTTGTAATTTTTATTCCTTTGATATAAGAATCTCTCTGTGTTGCATCTATTTTTTCATAATCCTCTGCCAACTTTCTTAGGTCAATTTGCATGTTTGAGTTTTGCTATTCAAACCCTAGGTTCAACACACTAGCAAATTCACTCTCGGTTATGGACAAAATTTCCCCCCTGAGTATTTTTATTCACAATTGCTTTTTTATTTTCATCATAATTTTTAGCGTAGACCATGACAATTTTTGGGCAAGGGAATACTTGAGGTAACGCCATGCTTGCCAACCCAGCATTCCACGATGCAATTTTATTTGTCATTGCATTTACCTTTGGGTTAAATTTAGAAAATTTGGAGCCCTTATTTGGATCGTTCCACTTGTTTTCAATTGCAAATCTAATTTCTATTATTCCCTTATTTCCATGAATAACAAGATCATAAATATCATGGAATACATCCGTGAAACCTGGTGTTTTAAGCAGATTGTGGAATTCTATTATCTGACTTGACATTTTACTCATAGTCTTATTCTTGATAATTTTTTTGCCCATCGTGGTAAGCTGGTAAGGTGGTAACCTAAACCGGTAACACTATTTACTCATAGGAAAATTCAAATATTTATACACAACTACAGCCTACAAGTCTACAATTTACAGGGGTGATTCAAGAATCAAAATTAAACCCTAACAAGTAATAGGATAATTTTTTTCTATAATATAAATAGTAAAGTTGTAAATCAAGAGATTTGAAAATTTTAAAATGCAGGACCTACGTGTTTAGGATTTTAGTAGTTACTCATTACCCTTAAGCTTCGATTTTTGTAAGACTTTGACTGGGAATAGGTTACAGAGCTTCAACTGAGAGACTTTGTTGCACTTTCTTTCCTCAACATAGAAATTTAGAATCTATAAACCCTTTCTAAATCTGCACACTACTGGAAAGTGAAACTTAAAGCACCAAAATTGTACAATCTAGAGTCGTCACCACTCATCTATGATCTGATGGCTGACTCACCTGATGACTACGAGTCAGACATGTCATGTCATCATCAAATGGCATTGTTGGTAGGACCATGTGAGACTGCGAGTGGAACGTCTTACGTGTTTAGTGACACGTGTCATGATTCTGTAACAGGGTTTGAAAAGATGGCGTTGCTTTTCCCTTTCATCCTGAAATACAACTTCGATCGTTGATCTAAAATAATCAAATGGTCATAATGGCATTGTTTTCTTGTGGTACTAGTGGCCCTAGGCCCCTTGGCCATGGGTCCCATTAACTCACCTAGTCACCACTCACCTGATGACCGAGTCAGACGTGTCATGTCATCATCAAATGGCATTGTTGGTACTTGGTAGGACCATGCAAGACTACGAGTGGAATGTAAGACTCTTACGTGTTTAGTGACACGTGTCATTATTCCGCAATGGGTTTTCAAAATATGGGGTTGCTTTTTCCCTTTCATCCTGAAATTACAACTTCGGTCGTTGATCTACAATAATCCAATGGTCATAATGGCATTGTTTTCCTATGGTACTAGTGGCCCTGGACCACTATGGCCATGGGTCCCATTAACTCACCTAGTCACCACTCACCTGATGGTCGAGTCAGATGTGTCACGTCATCATCAAATGGCATTGTTGGTACTTGGTAGGACCATGCGTGACTGTGAGTGGAACGTAAGACTCTTACGTGTTTAGTGACATGTGTCATGATTCCAGATGGGTTTCAAAAGATGGGTTACTTTTTCCCTTTCATCCCAAAATACAACTTCGGTCGTTGATCTACAATAATCCAATAGTCATAATGGTGTTTGTGTGGCCTGTGGTACTGGTGGACCCGGGCCCCCGTGGGTCCCATTAACTCACCTAGTCACCACTCAACTGACGGCCGACACGTGTCATGATTCCAGAACAGGTTTCAAAAGATGGGGTTGCTTTTCCCTTTCATCCCAAAGTCCATTGTACATCGTCGATCTGTGCTCATCCAATGGTAGTTATTTGCAACGGACATTGTTAAATGTTATAATGTTATTTTTTCCTTTATAAATATTAATTAATAATGGATAATACTTAATAACATTTAAAGTTATTTAATTGAATAGTAACAATTTTAGCCAATCAAATTCAAATTGCACTATTTTTTTAATAATATTAAATTCTAATAATTTCAGAGGCCCGAGTTAAGGACCAAGGTTAGTGTTTAGAGAATGATATTTCTATGGTCGCTGAGTCGCTGACTCACTAGGTCTCCCAAACATGAGTTAAAGTAATATTTTTTATTGATTAAATAGTATACTTAATGTTAAAATGATATTTTTATTGCTTATAACTTTAACATTGATAATTATAATCACATATAATTATCATACCTTAAAATTAGAAAACAATAAATTCTTTCTCTAACCTTATTAATCATTTGTCTGTCAAATTGATTATATAGTATTCTTAAAGTTAAAATGATATTTTTTATTGATTTAGATTATAACTTTAATGTTGGTAATTATAATCACAGATTCACATATAATTCTCATACATTATAATTAAAATACCATAAATTCTTTCTCTAAACCTTATTAATTCATTTGTCCTTCAAAATTCTATAAATCTTTCATATTAAATGTACGAGTGTCTAAATTTTGATAGGTAATATTACCCCAAACTTAATGTCAGTACTCAGTGATAACTGATAAGACATTTCTTTTATTAATACATAGATAAATCATAAAGCAACTAATTAAAATATTGCAATCACAGTGACATAGAAGTCTAAGAACCATTTTTTGTACAAATTGAAATGAGCTAAGCTTTCAAAATATTTTATTGATTAAATAGTATACTTAACGTTGATAATTTTAATCACAGATTCACATATAATTCTCATAAATTATAATTAGAATACCATAAATTCTTTCTCTAACCTTATTAATTCATTTGTCCTTCAAAATTCTATAAATCTAACCTTATTAATTCATTTGTCCTTCAAAATTCTATAAATCTTTCATATTAAATGTATGAGTGTGTGAATTTTGACAGGTAACATTACCCAAACTTAATGTCAGTACGCAGTGATAACTGATAAGACATTTTCTTTTATTAACTATAACTATCTACATTGTACAACTGTGATACATGTAACATCATACATATCTAATACACAGATAAATCATAAAGCAACTAATGAAAATATTGCAATCACAGTGACAGAGAAGTCTAAGAACCATTTTTTTGTACAGATTGAAATGAGCGAAATTTTCATTGTTTTCTTTCCATAAAATTATAATTACATAAAGATTGTGCAGTTCCACTTCCAAAACAAGAGGAACCTACTATAAACAAAAAAATAAAAAAAATGAGGTATGTTCTTTATAAAACAAAACCACTAGAAGACTAGTAGTCTGGTGTCTACTTCCAGTACAATAGTAAATACTACAAAAAGAAACATACTATAAACAAGAAAAAACCATAAACTTTTTATCAAAAAAACCAGTAGTAGTCCTCTACGGATTTGGCCTTCAGCTCCATCTAAGTAGAATTCACGAGAGATGATTATTTGCACGAATTCATCTAGCCACCCGAAATCCCCCACCTCAGCCTCCTCTTCATCAAGGGCAAACCACTTTCAGAGGAAATCCCTAGCAAGCAGGGCCCATTTCCTATGGCGCTTATACTGCCCAGCATTGAGGCCCAAAAGAAAAGGTTGCCTAGCCACATTCTGGCTTGGGAGGAGAATCTTGGGTATTTCATTTGCCCAAGGGATCCCCACCCATATTTTTTTGAACATGACAACACTAATGTCATCCCCCAGGTACTATTCTTTAAAACCCTCCTCAGCAGCATTAACATCTCCACCTTCTCTCCTCTGAGGTCAAGAAGAGATGCCAAAAAATGGGACGTAATGTCCATGTTGACCCAGTGCCTATCTTCATTGTTTTGAAACTCTTGGCCCAGCACCATTCTCATAGCCTCTATAACGAAAGGCCCACCCTCCTTACAAATAGATTATAAGGCTTCATCAGTAAGGAACCCAGAAAGGCCTTCTGGGCCTCCTCAGATGTGCATATAAGCCTAATTGGAGTGTCCATCTGAAATAGTAAAACTATAGAAAACTTAAAAACAAATTATTTGCAGACTGCAGACCTAAACAAACAAATTATCTAGCAAACGCCAAAGATGAATCAATGAATAATGAAGATAGATCATCTATAAATAGCCGTTGAATTCTAGATCATTACTTAGCAATAAATTTATTCTGTCTTTAATGGTATTAAATCCATTGTCCTTACCATGCCTCTAAATCTTTCATGTAAATCATTCCCCTAAATGCATGCGTGTGAGAAAATAATATTTCATCCTTAATCTTTCATATCTGGCAGTAAATCTTTTCCCATAAAAGTAAAAAATGTTAGATATCAGTTATAGTGTCTATACGAATTTGGAAGTGGTGCGTGTCCTACTCTGCATGACAAGTTAAAGAATGTTGCTTCTCACTGACAAGGCATTTATTGCTTACCGATTTAAGAGGTTACAAGTTGCACTATAGTAATAGAACTAGGAATATCGATACCAACATGTGTACACTGTAGTCTACAGACAAGTAACCCTTATTTGATACGTGTCAACATTCTGGTGACTTCCTCCACAACTTTGTTTCCTTCAAGAAATTGCAGCTGAAATTAAACTTCAGCCATTGATCTTGGATCATCGAACGTATCAAATAATATATTTAACATTATAAAATAATGTATGTATGTTAGGTATGTTAATCCAAGGCATTATAAAAAAATATTTCCCATCTTTTGAAAATCGCCAACAAAATATATTTTTTTTCCATAATTAACGAATGATTAGCCAATAAAATAAATAAATTTTCCAATGGTAAATAAAATTCGCCAATAGAATATTTTTTTTACCCTTCAAAAGAAATTCATTCGCCTCATATATTATTATTTTTTACTTGAAAAGAAAATTATTCGCCTCATATATTATTATTTTTTACTTGAAAAGAAAATTATTCGCCCCATATATTATAAATTTTTAATTCAAAAGAAAATTATTTGCCAGCAATTTATGAAATTTTCATTCAGCGGGGGAAAAATCACCAATAAAAACTATGAAAAATCATGAATTGAAAAAAAAAAATTGCCAGCATTAAAACAAATTCCCCCCTAAAATAATGTACAATTCGCTAGGAGTTTACACTTTTTCCTAAAAGGGGGTTTCTTAAAGTTATCCCTATATGAGTCAAACAACCCTAAATTTTCAATCTGATGAGGAAAGGAGGCAATATCAAAGGGAGCAACAGAGATCATATCATAGAGAATACAAAAGAGAATATCAAAGATGATGACAAGAACAAAAAATAGAACCTCAAAGAGAAGAGGAAAGAACAAGGATTAATGAAGTCAAAAGACATAATTATGCTAGAAGTAGGGCAGACTTATCAGTACAACAATTGGAACCTAGAAATGGAGAATAAGGAATTAGGAATAGAAATTATTGTCAGTGAATGTTTGATGAAGTATCTCATTCTCAACCACAATGAAGGCATGAAGTTGATTTAGAATCTAGTGAGAGGTACAATCAACTATTAACCAAAAATATGGAATTGAATCTTCAAAATGAGAATTTGAGAACAACATAATATGTTCTTGAAACACCTCATCATACAATTCAAATTGGGATAAATTTATCTAGACAAGGCAATGTAAAAAATGCACAAAATGCAAATGGGATTCTTCAAGATAATTTCTACAAATTCCAAATTCAATTTTGACAACAATTGGATAGTTGTATAATGCCAAAATATGTGCTATATTTGTCAAGAATGTTATCTAGGAAACAAAGTGTCATGCACCTCAAAAGGTGTAGTATGTACTAGATGCCGACAAGAAATAAGAAATAACAGATTCTCAGCTTCAAATAATATGGACCCAGGGCTTAAACCTGAGGAACTTACAAACTTGACTCAAGTTGAGGAAATGTTAATTGCACGTGTCAGCCCACACTTCAAGTTACACATGCAACCAGTGGTCAATATAAGTATCAAAGATACATGATAATTTTCCCACAAAATATAGAACATGTATCTAATATTTTGCCACATACAATTGATAACTTTCTAATCATTATTGTTTGAAGGAGAGATAAACATCAGACACGCAATAACTTTATTGTGAATAGGGATCATGTTTACAAAGCACTCAAATACAAAGTAGAGCATGACAAATTTACTTTGATGTTCAAATTAATGAAAATGCTCTCAATGATCTACCTATAAATATAGATAAAAACATTTTTGGCAGATTAAAGATAGTTAATATGGAATTTGATTCAGATGCAAAAGAAATTATTTTGTGGGTCCAGACATGGAATCAGATGAAGGTAATATAATAGAGCACATGACATCAATGGCTTCAAGGCTATCTAATGCCCCAAAAGAAATGGAACTTATCAGTGCATGGGGTTAATAACCCTAATGTAAATCCCACATCATTCATAGACTGGCTAAGTATTGGTGCATCTCCCATTAATGAATATGTCACATCAGGATTACTTAATATGAAATTTCCAACATTATTTCTTGATGGTATATGTGACTGTTAGAACCGTGGATGAGGCAGGTTCATCTTCGTGAATTTTTGAAGCATCTATTATGGTATAGGAATTATAGTTTTTGTAAACATCCTAGATTTAGATATTTCATGATGAACATGATAATGAGACATTGTGCGCATAATTCATCCTCAGTGTTTGCATAAAGAATATTTAAAGAGATTCCAATTAACATCAATTATTTGCACCAATATATGGAAAATATTCCTCACTCCAATTTGGCAAATAAATTGATGTTGTTTGGGACAACATTGAGGGGAAGAAGGTCATATTAGACTAAATGTCATACAAAATTGATAGATATGCTTCATCAAATAGGTAGTGCTACAATATTTTTCACATTAGGTGCAACACATATGTATTGGATATATTTGCATGCACTAATGCCAGAAAAATGCCAACTAATCCAAGGGAAGTTCAAAATTGGAGGAAACTAAATGTTATTGACTATCCTCACATAGTAGCACACTGTATGCACTTAAGACAATCAATTTTCAGAAAAGAGATTCTAGAAAATGGAATGAATATCAAATACATTTGGTCTAGATATGCATAGAAGCATAGAGGGTCACCACATGTGCATGGATTCATCTGGATTAAAGACGCACCTAATATGAACAACATTGACTGGTCAAATGAGGAGGAATAGAAAAAATTTGAAATATATTTCCATTCTATTGTTCATGGATGAAACCCTAGAGAAGATCCTCATCAACAAAATATACAGCCATGTATATAAATACTAGGATATATTTCTAATGTGATATAATTGATATAATTATTTTTATTATTTTGAATTGTAGGCATTGCTAAATTTTCAACAACATCCATGTCTCAAAAACACAAGACAACTTCTAGAGGTGGATCTGGCCCATGACTATGAAGAGATCCTAAACTCTGTATAATGACACACAATCTGTAAGGAACATGCATGCCTCCAAAAAATCGGGAAGGGTGGTTTACACGAAATCATTTCATCACAAGGAATATTTATACCTGAATTTTATTTACATCCAAAAGTAATAAAAATAAATATATATAGCTTTCTTATATTGATTATAGGTATAATGATCCTTGTCCATTAAACTTGGGGGGATCTAAATTATATGAAGACACAGAAATAGGTGAAAAAAAATTTCAACCAATGAGAAATGATGATAGAGTGAATTCACATAATCACCATATACTCTAGTTATGGAGAGTGAATATAGATTGGCAACCAGTTCTTTCCAAACATGTTGTAATCAACTACATTGCCAAGTATGCAAAAAAAAGTAGAGAAAATATTAGAAGCATATCATGAAATGTTGATGCACCTCTCCAACATGGAAACCCAAATGATTTAGTTACATGAGTATATAGGAGGCTTCTAACTAAGACAGTTATAGAAAGATACAGTGGAGCTGAAAAAATATGTCATATGTTATTAGAACTCCCATTGGTAGAGAGTAGTCAAATATTTGTTAATATAAATGTCTCACGTGAGATGTTCAAACCTGTAATTGTAAATAGTAAAAATGATGAAGAGAATAATGAAGAACAAAAAAAAATCTTTCATTGATGGTTACAAAAGGAGGCCATTGTGTATGGAAGGTGTAACACTAATTGATGCAACAAGATCATGGATATATAATCCCTAAAAGAAGAAGAGAAAACAAATGGGAGCCACGGGAAACAACAACAATTGTTAAAGTGTTTCATAGGTTTATATTTATTCCCTCACGTGAGTCAGGTAAATGGGTTGACTTTTGTTTATTAGAGTTATTTCTCTACAAGACATATCGTGACATAGAATGAGATATTGGTAATGATGATGACTCCATCATAGAAAAGTGGGAATATTAAATTACAATCCTTTTCATGTTGAATGTACAATAACTGCATAAAATGTGAAAACCCAAGTGATTCTAAGAGAAATAGACATGTTGGGGAGGAAAATACATTAACAAACATATAAATTGGTACATTGATTATCAAGGAAAGAGTGCATTGTTGTAGCAATCAATTTCATAAGTAACATGAAGGATCATGGATATATTATATATGATGAAATGCCTGAATGCATCAACTACATGACCTCGGTGACAAATAAAAAATGGCAGTTGACATAATTATGGCACACTACTATAGAAATAAAAAATGGGAGTCATTGTTCATGATAATTCAAGGAACAACAGGAACAAGAAAGTCATATCTAATTGGTGACATTAGTCAATCTCTTGAAAATGTTGCAATGCACTCCCATTCTCCCCTTCTATTACTTGCACCAACAGGAGTCAAAGCATTCAATATAGGATGCTCTACAGTTCATTCATAATTGAAAATACCAATATCAGATTTTTCTCAACTAGAAGGAACAAA
>BSBK01015252.1:0-32023 GCA_027943335.1 Chamaecyparis obtusa
GTTGTGAAAATTTACATCATCATTAGATGCATAAACATATATATATCAAATGGATGTTAAATCAAGTTTTCTTAATGGTGTATTGGAAGAAGAAGTATACATTGAACAATCAAAAGGATTTTCTAAATAAGAAGGTAAGAACATGGTGTGAAAAATACAAAAAGATTTATATCGATTGAAGGAAGCACCTAAAGCATGGTATGATGGATTACACTCATATATGATTTGGATTGATTTTTCAAGGATAAGTGATAATAGTAATGTATATTTAAAGATTGAGAAATATGATAGGTTACTGATTGTAGAAATATTTGTTGATGATATCATTTTTTCTGGTAATGGAGAAGGGACTAGATCATTTACTAAATAAATGAGGAAACAATTCTAGATGTCTATGATCAGTAAGATCAAATTCTTTATTGGATTATAGGTTTGACAACTGAAAGAAGGTATCTACATGAGCCCGGTATAAATATGTGAAAGAGATATTAAAAAAATTTGTGCTAGAAGACTCAAAATTAGTTGCTACCCCCTATGGTAAGTAGTTGTAAATTGTCAAAAGAGGATGATTCTAAAGAGGTGGATGAGACTCTATATAGGTCCATGATCGATAAGCTACATTATGTGGTGCATAGTAGACCAAACTATGTTAGATTCTCTTCTAATCATGAGGAATCACATTTGATTGTGGTGAAGAGAATCTTCAGGTATTTTAAGGGAACTGTAGATTAAGGTCTTTGGGCTATGGACATAAAATTGATTTTTCATTATGTGTATTTGCTAATGCTGATTGGGTGGGAAAATGTTGATGATTGAAAGAGAAAAAGTGGAGGTGAACTTTTTCTTGGAGATATGCTTTCATCCTAGACAATAAGGAAGTAGAATTGTATATCACAGTCAACAACTGAAGTGGAATATGTTGCTGCTATAATTAATTATACATAGGTTGTGTGGATTAAGAATATTTTAGGAGGAATTCAAGAAAAAATAACTTAATTGGTGGTTATCTATTGTGACAATATAAGTGCCATTAACATATCTAAAAACATGATGATGCACTCTAAGACTAAGTATATAGGTATCAAATATCATTTTATTAGAGAACAAGTACTAGAAAAGGACGTAAAATTGGAATATCTACCAAATAAGTAGAAGGTTGCTGATATTTTCAAAAAACAATTACCTATGGATTCTTTTGAGTATCTAAGAAGTAAGTTAGGGGTTATTCCCCTATATAACTAGAATAAAAAGAAGATGTAGTTGCATCAATCGTGGTATATTCTAGTTAATAATTTTATGATTGGATTGATGTTGGGAGGTGGTGCAGGAGCACCTACGGGGGGTGACCCCACAAAAGTGGGTCACACTTTTTTAGACATGCTGATTTTTGTTGAAATAACATTTTTAATAAAATATGATGATTTAAGCCTTGAGAGGTTCCTTTGAAGGAATTAATTACAAATGGTTATATCAAATCCTCTTAGATTAAAAAAAAATTGATATAATATCTATAAGTTCCTCACTCATACCTACAATGGAGTCTCCTTCGCAACTATTAAAATGATGACAAAAAATCACTTGAAATTTATGTTTTGGTAGATTAAATGAATCCATTTGAAAAACCTATCTATGTAGTATGATGCCTATTCAGAACATGCTTTCTAATGAATATAATTTTAATTTTATATTGAGTTCATTTTCACTTTTAAATATTACTTTAACTAAACATAGGTTGTTTGGTAATTCAACAACTTGTCTCTTCAAGACTTCGGGAAAAATAGTAAATTACAAAAGCACATTTATGAAAAATATGTAGGAAAAGAGTATTTATGATACCTTTCTATAAAAAAATGAAAAATGAATTTTGATATACACATATCAAGTTAGAGCGATCCAAGTGACCTTGTGTCTAAATTACAGTTCCTGTCACTTTAGAACTTAATAAACTATGAAATATTGACCCAAAATGAATGAAACCAATTGCATCCTTTAGATATTGAAGTTAAAAATATAATCTCAAAATAATTACATCATTATTGTAAGGTCCACCACATTTCCACCTTTTCCTCAACACTCGATAACGGAGGATTAAGGGGTTTTGTAGTATCTGGATGAATGGTAAATCCCTAATGGAATTATACCTTCATATCAATACCTATCAACTAAGTGTCACTATGACAGAGGTGATATCTCTAGGTTATTAATTATGTAAGTGAATCTTGGATGCAGTATGTTACCCTATAGATCATACATTCAGCTAGACTATTAAGACTCCTTTGAGTACTTTTGTTGAAAGGATTTGATTCGTGAAGTCGAGATGTAAATGCCAGATTAGTTATGTGTTAAGTCTTAAGTTTATCTTGGATTTAATTAATAGCTGAGGTGATGATTCTAGTAACTCCTACGAGGAGGATGAGTAATGCTTCGATGATGTATTATATGATTATACCATAGTGATATTTTGGTGATATTATTAGAACCCTGAGCAAGGATTTGTTAGATCCTAGACTAACAGGATTATTCTGCATTTTGTTTTTCCTAGATTAGGAAATTTAATCATCCTTGCGATAAGAATTTTTATAGGACCCGACTGTTATGGTTATCCCTTACCGATATTGAACCATCGATTTATCTTAAATACTATGCTAAGGAAAATTCAAGAATCTATGGGATTAGGAGTACCATGGAGTTATGCGATTTAATTATGTGGATTGAATTGAATTGAAATAATGAAATGCAATCTATATGTTTGCAAGCCTGCATTTGGATTATGATCTATATGAGGGCACTGTACTTTATGTGACTTTGATTACGCAGTAGAAATTTTAACTTGTGTATATAAAATTATATGCATTCGAATTATGCACTATATGAAAGTGATTAGACATATGCATTGAATTATGAATTATGAGAAAGTGATTGTAAGAATGCAATTGAATTCTGTGTTGCAAATGAATATCATGTTAGACATCTTCACTGCATTGGTGTTATGAGTAATTGACGATTACCTTATGATGATGTTAAATTATGGATGATCTTGATTTCAATTGAACTATGAATTGAATTATGCAAATTAAATTATGAATTATATATGCAATTGAAGTATGAATTGAGTTATGCTAATTGAATTTATTTGATGTGATTATTGAATCCTATATGATTACGTGCAGACAATTGAATTATGACATTTCATTCTATGTGATTGAATGTTCGATTGAATTGTGTAAGATCATTACTTGTTGTGTGATTTCATGTATGCAATTGAGTTATGAATAATGTGCAGATATTACATCTTATAGGTTTATATGTGATGGTTTTCTTCCTTGAATTACTGATGCTGCATTAAGGTTTTTGCAGGTGGAAGGACCATGGAAATATTTAGGGAAACCACATTGAATGCTTGTGCTATCGGTAAAGCCAAGGCCCCGTCTAATGAAGAGACCAGGGCCTCGTTGTGAAGTGTTTTATTTTGTAACCATAATGTGAATGTATGTGTAGGATTGTTAAGTGTTGTAATATGTTGGACTTAACTTAATTGTGATGTTAATTATGTGAGTGTCACTTGACACTAGAGTGATTTGTTAACTAAGGTATGTCGTGTGATTGGAGTGTGAGAGCAAGTCCTAGAAGCTTCCTAGAGGGGGTATTCTAAGTGCATCCTCTTGTCTTAGGACCCCTAAGTGAAGTCATACCTTACATTTTCGTGCATTAACTGAACCATGGTTTTTGGAGGGATAAATGGGACCCTAGGGGGGTAGTTTCATGCATTTTTAGGTAGCCCATTTCTTGTACCCATAGGCTAGGGGTAATTTTAGCATGGGAGAAGCCATATATTGACTTTTTGTCCCCTCCAATAGTGCCCATTTAATCTTGGACGAAATTTGCAACTTGCATCATGGACCCAGAAGTACTTCCTAGGACCATCTTTATGAGGGTTGTGGAGAGTTGGTAGGGGGTCCCTTATGAGTAGAACTTTTAGAGGGGTTTGGGTTGTTCACCCACTCTCTACGTTTAGAGACCACTAAACTTGGAGAAGGGAAAAGCTAAGAATAGGAGAAGGAGAAGGCTCAAAACTTCATCATTTTGTATTGGATCATAGGTTGGAGGATCTTGCTCTTCATTTCTCTCATTTTGTTGTGTAGTAGTTGTATGTGTTGTGTATTTGTTCTTTGGCTCCCCATGGTTGGTCATGGAGGAAGCTTGCATTTCTTATTTGTTGTGTTTTAGCTCCCCATGGTTGGTCATGGTGAGAGCAAGCATGTCTTGTATTTTTTTTCTTGTAATTGGATTTGGGGTTGTTTACTCTTGGATTCACTCACCCTTGGGAGGGAAGAGCAATCAAGAGGGGGGTGTGGGAAATGGAGGCAGCTCCATGTGTAGAGTCTCCTCCATGTGTGGGGAAGACTGAAGCTTGGGTGAGTGATTTTCCCCAAGTAACCTTGCATATTGCCCATGAGGCAATTTGGGGGTATAAGGAGGGAAGATTGGCCATGTGAGCCTTGTTATGAAATTGTGATATTTGGGTCCATGTGTGGCCTTGTTTATGATTATGCAATGGTTGTCTCCATGGGTTGTCCACCCACACCCCACAAAGGAAATTCTAGGAATTCCTTAGTTATTACCTTGAGGGAATTTGGGTTTTGTTTAATGAATGTTTTCTTGTGAGTGTTTGAGTCTGAGTGTATGTATCTCATTTGATGTGGTTTCCCCAAGCTCGGGGGGTGGCCTCATGAGAGGCCTAGGATGGGAGGTGAGCTCCCATGGTCCTTTCCCTTGCCTTGTATATATTTGCAGATTTGTGGAAGCTCAAAGAGGAGCTATCATGGTGATGAAGGGGTGCTCCACATAACAGAAATAGAGAAACAACAACAATATGCAAGAACAGAAAATTGGCTTCTTATTATCTCCACAAATGTAGAATTACAAACTTTCAGAATTACAATATGCAAAGCCCCATGGGCATTCCCTTACAATATTCTGTAGGACAAAGCCTCGAATTATTGCCTAGATCTACTACCCAGAACTATTCTGAACTGCCTAAGACAATAATACAGCCTTCCTTATATAGGCAATTTTCCATCACCTGGGAAGGTTCCAGAATTTTAGCCAATAAGGCCGACCAAACTTAGAATTATTTTATTTTACATTTCATTACATCATAGTCGGCTCAACATAACCTTTGAAACCCCGAACAGAAATTTTGAAGAAAATTATTTTTTGCCATTTCAGGTGGCCCAACTTCCGAAGACCATAAGTCATCACCAGTTGACCCGATCGGCTATTATAACCCCATTTCGGAAATGCCACGAAGCGCTCTACAGGCTTGACTAGCGCAAGCACTTGTCACCCAAAATTTTGACCTCATCCGGGGCCTCTAAAGTCTTCAAAACTGAGTTCAAAGTTTCTGTACCCTGCTGCCAATACCGAAAATCTTCAATATCTTCCAATATACACTTGATCTGGCAATGAAACTTTACTGGCAGACTTATATGACCAAAATGAACCTTCAAGAAAGAAATCAAATCATTCTAAGCACATACGAAAATTACCAAAAATAGTAACTTTCCATAAATAGCAGCTCTACACAAAATAGCCCTTATTAAATATAAAAACAGAAATATTTTTGGGTGATGCAAGATTGCTCTTACACCCAGGGTAATTTGAGAAGTGACCCTGTCATGACTTAGGTGTGCAGAGGAAAACCAAGACGGTTAACCTCCTCCTTTGTTAGCCATGAGGAATCTTCAATAGGTCATCCTTTCCATTTGACCAAATACTCTTCATATGTCCTGTTCCTTGTGCTTCTGCCAACACGACTGTCCAGTATGTCTTCAATCTCCTTGATATCTGAACTAGTTACTGGAATACTCCACTGTGCTGCTGCAACCTCATCCTCAACACCTCCTTCGTGATACTCTGTCAAATTTGAAATGTTAAACACTGGTGAAATATTCATCTCACTAGGCAATTCTACCTCATATGCATTTCCTAAATCATGTTTCTTCAGTATCCTACACGGTCCAAACTTCTTCATTTTCAACTTGTTATATGAACCAACTGGAAACCGCTCCTTCCGCAAATGAACCATGACTTCATCACCAACCTGAAATTCCTTATACCTCATTTTCTCATCTGCCTTAGCCTTATACTGTGCGTTCATCTTGGTAATATGCCTCCTCACCTCCCCATGGATGGTTCTTCAAGTGTTCTGCAAAATCCTCAGCTTTAGCACTACTTATTTCTCCTTTATCTATCTTCCTCAATTCAGATGCATTTCTTGGACTACTTCCATATACAATCTGGAATGGTGATTTACCAGTGCTCCTGTTGACAGAATTATTGTATGCAAATTCCACCTGTGGTAAAATCAAATCCCATCCTGTTGGCTTATCTCCAACCAAACATCTCAGCAAATTTTTTAAACTCCTATTCACCACCTCTGTCTGTCCATCAGTCTGTGGGTGATGTGATGAACTAAACTTCAAATCTATCTTCAGCTTCTTCCACAATGTTCGCTAGAAATATCCAACAAACTTAGTGTCCCGATCTGAAACTATGGTCTTTGGCAAACCATGAAGTCTCACTACTTCTCTGAAAAATAATTCTACTACATGAATAGCATCATTAGTCTTCTTGCAGGGAATGAAATGTGCCATCTTTGAAAATCTGTCAACCACTACAAAAATTGAATCATGTCCCCGCTGAGTCCTCAGTAAACTAAGAACAAAGTCCATGCTGATATCCTCCCAAGGCTTCTCTGGTATAGGTAATGGCTGATACAACCCTGTATTCTGCTTCACTCCTTTCACCATTTGACATACTCTGCAACTCTGTACAAACTTCTTCACATCTTGCTGCAATTATGGCCAATAATAATTCTCACCAACCAAAGCAAGGGTTTTATCACGACCAAAATGTCTAGCCAATCCTCCACTATGCTTCTCCTTGATGAGATTCTCCCTCATAGAACTTCGTGGAATGTACAACTGACTCCCTCTGAATAGCATATCATCTTGGATGATAAAATCCAACCATTTCGTCCTGTCTAGAGTAATAGGTTCTGTACAAGCTTTCCAAGCTTCACCAAAATCAGGATCCTCTGGATACGAATTCTTGAGTTCCTTGAACCCAACCACTTCAATCTGCATTTCTGTCAGCAATATTTGCCTTCTGCTAAGAGCATCTGCAACCCTATTAGACTTTCCACTCCTGTGTTTAAAAATAAATGTATAACTCTGCAAAAACTCAACCCATTTCAAATGCCTCTGATTCAACTTTCCTTGACTATTCAAATATTGCAAAGCTTGATGATCAGTATACAAAACAAACTCCTTAGGAAGCAGATAATGTCTCCACTTCTTTAATGCCTGAACTATAGCATAAAATTCCTGATCATAAACAGAATATTTCCTCTTGGCATCATTTAACTTCTCACTGAAATAAGCAACAGGTTTACCTTCTTGGCTCATAACAGCTCCTATTGTAGTACCACTAGCATCACAATCTACTTGAAACACCTTATTAAAATCTGGACGTGCTAAAACAAGTTCTTCTGTAACTTTTTGTTTCAACAATTGAAAACTCTTTTCTGCCCCATTAGTCCACTTAAACTCTTTTCTATCCCCTCTCATTGTTTCAGTCAAGGGTCCACAAATACTGCTAAAATTTCTAATAAACTTTCTGTAAAAGCTAGCCAAACCATGAAAAGATCTTACCTCAGTAGCACTCCTTGGAGTAGGCCATTCAAGGATAGCCTGTACCTTCTCTGGGTCCATTTTTAGACCTTTTGCTGAAACTACAAATCCCAAATACACTAACTCTTTCTTCACAAAACTGCACTTCTTCAAATTAATCAACAATTTCTCTTCTCTCAACTTCTCAAATACCATACGAATATGCATCATATGCTCCTCCAATGTCTTACTAAAGATCAAAATATCATCTAGGTAAACAATGACAAACTTACCCAAAAATTCTTTCAGAACTTTGTTCATGAGCCGCATGAAAGTGCTCGGCGCATTGGTTAGCCCAAAAGGCATGACTAACCACTCATATAGTCCTTCCTTTGTCTTGAAGGCAGTCTTCCATTCATCTCCTTCTCTGATCTGAATCTGATGATATCCACTCTTCGGATCTATCTTTGAGAAATACACAGCTCCACTCAAACAGTCCATAATATCATCCATTCGTGGCAATGAAAACCTGTACTTGATTGTGATCTTGTTTATTGCCCTAGAATCCATACACATCCTCCATTCTCCATTCTTCTTTGGTGCTAATACCGCTGGTACAGCACAGGGACTCAGACTCTCACAGATCAATCATTTCTGTAACAGTTTATGTACTTGTCTATTCAACTCCTCACTTTTTGCAGGTGTCATTCTGTGTACTGCCTTATTCGGCAAACTCACTCCTGGGATCAAGTCCATCTGATGACTGATCTTTCTGACTGGTGGTAATCCATCAGGCACGTTATCAGATACAATATCCTGAAACTCATTCAACAAATCTACAACTTCTACAAGAACATCTTCTACTTCCTCTTTACCAGCTTTTGGAATTAAAGAAAAACATACATGCTCATGCCTCATATCATCTAGGAAATTTCTTCCATCAACAAAAGTTATCCTTGCATTATCACATACCTTTTCTTTGGTCTCCTTCAATGGCTTTAGCTTATGCCGCACTCCATCCTTTGTCAGGGAATAGGTATTCGCACGGCCATCGTGTACAGCACATCTGTCAAACTGCCATGGTCTACCCAACAACATATGACATGCATCCATAGATATGATATCACACAATACCTCATCTTGGTATCCGCCAATCTTGAACTTTACCAGGCATTGTTCATTGACCATGACCCTGTGGTCATCCTGTACCCAGGCAATCCGATATGGATGTGGGTGTTTCTGTCTCTTGAGCTTCAACTTTGTCACCATCTCTTCTGACACCAAATTGTCAGTGCTTCCACTATCAATAATCACATCACAACATTTACCTTCACACTTGCACCTAGTGCGAAACAGGCTCCTCCTTTGCTCAGGTTCATTCTCACCACTCAACAGGACTCTTCTATTAATCAACGTTTCTCCTCTTTCGGCATCTTCAGAATTTGATGATCTGGCATCTTCATCTACATGTGCAACTCTGGCCTGGCCTTCATTTTTCCTGTCTGTTCTACCTTGGTGCTGAGGATATTCAAATGCCCTATGACCTTCTTCTCCACAGTGAAAACATGTTCCACGGAAGCCACCTCTTCCAGATCCTTGTCCTCTTCCTCTTCCTCTCTGATCTCTATTATTTTGATCCTGGAAGCGATTGGAATTATTTCCTCGCTGATTCTGACTACTACTGGCCTCATCCTTCTTTTTCGGATCTTCATTTTGGCCACCATATGATTGTCCACCAGATCGTCCACCGCGACCTCTTCTGTTTTGTCTACTCTCAAACTTCTTGTTCAGCTTTTTCTCTACTTTTAGGGAAAACTGGTATGCCTCTTCAATACTGTTCATTCAAACCAGATTCAGCTCCTCCTGAATGCTTGGCCTTAACCCATTAAGGTATCAGGCAACTTTCTCTTTATCAGCTTCTGCATGCCCTGTTCTGATGAGAAGTCGATAGAACTCCTCTGTATACTCCTGAATAGATCTTCCCGCTTGCTTCAAACTTTGCATTTTCTTAAGTAGGTCAAGCTCATAATCAACAGGAATGAACTGCCTTCAATTTATCCACCATCCGATCCCATCTCGTGATTTTCTCCTTTCCCCTTCTATTTCGCTCCAACTGAATCTCTTGCCACCATATCTTCGCATGACCTTTCAGTCTGGCCTTCGCAAATTTGACCCTATCAGGATCCTCAACATCTTCATACTCAAAATATTCTTCACATTCATTGATCCAGTCGATCAATTCCTCTGGGTTAAGATTTCCAGAAAATGTAGGAACCTCAATCTTAGGTCTTTTCCCAATCTTGAAAATCGCCCGAAAAAGTCTTTCTTCCTCTTGGTTCACAATTTCAACTTCTCCTTCTTGATATTCTTCTTCGGCTTCATCCTCGCTTTCGTCTCTGACATTAAGATTCATTCCTCTGCGAATCTCTTCTTGCACTGCTCGCACTTGCTCTGCAGCTCTCTAACCTCAGGTGTCACAGCACCAGCTCTTCTGCCACGTTCCCTTCGTGGAGGCATTTTCGCGATACGCGTTGAAACCCTAACCACGGTCCTGGTGCAAACTGCCTCACAGTCGGTGATCTGTTTACACACTCAAGAACTCTTTCTCTGATACCACTTGATGAAGGGTGCTCCACATAACAGAAATAGAGAAACAACAAGAATATGCAAGAACAGAAAATTGGCTTTTTATTATCTACACAAATGTGGAATTACAAACTTTCAGAATTACAATATGCAAAGCCCCATGGGCATTTCCTTACAATATTCTGTAGGACAAAGCTTTGAATTATTGCCCAGATCTACTACCCAGAACTATTCTGAACTGCCTAAGACAATAATACAGCCTTCCTTATATAGGCAATTTTCCACCGCCTGGGAAGGTTCCAGAATTTTAACCAATAAGGCCGACCAAACTTAGAATTATTTTATTTTACATTTTATTACATCATAGTCAGCTCAAGATAACCTTTGAAACCCCAAACAGAAATTTTGGAGAAAATTATTTTTCGCCATTTCAGGTGGCCCAACTTTCGAAGACCATAAGTCATCACCAGTTGACCTGATCGGCTATTATACCCCCATTTCAGAAATGCCACGAAGTGCTCTACAGGCTTGACTGGTGCAAGCACCTGTCACCCAAATTTTTGACCTCATTCGGGGCCTCTAAAGCCTTCAAAACTGAGTTCGAAGTTTCTCTACCCTGCTGCCAATACCGAAAATCTTCAATATCTTCCAATATACACTTGATCTGGCAATGAAACTTTACTGGCAGACTTATATGACCAAAATGAACCCCCAAGAAAGAAATCAGATCATTCTGAGCACATACGAAAATTACCAAAAATAGTAACTTTCCATAAATAGCAGCTCTGCACAAAATAGCCCTTATTGAATATAAAAACAGAAATATTTTTGGGTGATGCAAGATTGCTCTTACACCCAGGATGCTCCTGCATCACATGGAGGTTTTCATCTTTTGGATGGTTGAGAGAAGACATCCCTTTTATTCCATTGTGAATCATTCTTTGTATTTAGATTTCATTTGATGTAAAAGAGAATGTAATGCCTTTCATTTGGAGCTATTGTGAAGATGAAATGGATGAGAGACTGTTATTATCTTGATCTTTCATTTGTGGAATTGTTCATTGCAATGCTTTGTTGAAACTAGGATGTTGTAAAATTTATTGATGTATTTGTAAATGAGTTGAAATGGATTTCTTTATGTTAAGATGAATTCTTGCAAACATGATAAAAGATCTCTCTCTCTCTCTCTCTCTCTCTCTCTCTCTCTCTCTCTCTCTCTCTCTCTCTCTCTCTCTCCCTCTCTCACGATAATTGAAAAATAATCGCTCTTTGCAAATGAGTTATCCACAATGATAGATTAAATATTGTAGCAATTTCATTATGCTTCCATATTTGGATTGATATATGAATATCGTAGTATCATATATGATGAACTAAATGTAATGATCGTTGAAAACAATATCTAAATGTGACTCATATCTCACTTTTAGTTCTATAAATTGTAATGGAACAACTATGAACAAATGATCATGTTAGTTTCTACGTGGAAATCTCATTCGGTTGTCAATCAACTATATTTAATCCTTATTGATACACTATCAAATTTAAGACTATAGACTTCCTAATGCAATAATGAAACAAATAAAATGATAATATTCTACTCATTGTTGAGAAGGAAAAAAGATAATGTTCTCATACTTAGAAGAATTTTGTTTCATAGAAAATTTGGCTTTCTATTCTCTGGAAATTGTATGGGAAAAGAATTCCCATACAATCTCTTACCACAGTCAATTTTATATATTAAATCTTGCCACCTCAATATATATTAACAAATAAAATATTAATCTACTTTACCCCCTTACCTTTTTAATTCTCCCTCTTTACTAGGTGCATGTGAAGGGTTGCATAGTCTTTGTATTTATTTCAAACCAATTTCATTGGACAATGGGAATGTCCTTTTGCTGTCATCTCTTACCTTTTACTAAATGCTCTTACCTTTTAGTCTCCAAAACCTACGCATGCCATTGCTAGCCCATGCCTAGCAATTAATTTAAAATGTGAATGGAGCTTCCCTTGGACAAGAGTAAGTGGTGGGACCCACTTCCCACTTACTCCCCATGCCTCTCCTCTTTCCAAGCGCAGGTTTGGGCGCAGGCTTTTGGGGAAGTTTGAAATTTTGAAATAAATTTTATTCCCTCTCTTAAATTGCGCACCCCTCCCTTGTCCTTGTGATGGTAAGTGGTGTGAAGGGAAGATTTGATAGATTTCTAGGGTGCTAAGAGTAGGGAGATAGGCTAGTTGACTTGGTGGGATGTTTAGTTTAGTGAGTAGGTTGTTATGGTAGCTTAGGTTGTTTAGGTAGTTTAGTTTATTGTTAAGTTAGTTTAGGTTGTTAGTTAATTATGTTATTTTGAAATTAATGTTTTGTTAATAACAATAGATAGTTATTATTTCAGCAATGTTTTATTTATTATTTGTTAATTACAAAATGTTCAATATTATGAGTTATATAATATGTATATATTAATAATTAATATATTATAATTTATTAATTAATTAATAACTATATTAATTGATTAATATATTATAATTATTAATTAATTTTATATATATAATATTTAATTATAATCATTGATTTAATATCATTAAATAATGTTTCCTTTAGATTTATTAATTAGTTAATAGGTGCATTGATCTATTGGAATAATGTAATCATTAATTGAATTAATATGTACTCATTTTGAACAGAAATTAGTATAGACGATTATTGAAATTTATATTCAATATTTTTCATTAGCTTCCAATTTAATTTTCATAATCGAATTGGTCTCGAAATTTACCTATCTAAAGAATAACATTATCAATAAACATTCTATTCCTCTTAGATAATCTAAAGGACTAATAGATTAACGTTTGACAAAATTGATCGTCAAGTTGATTAATGAACTTTGATTATATTGAATTTCATCTAGCATCCTTCAGTAAACAATTTGTTGAGGTTTGACCTCTTGTCGCTTTGGAACTTCGTCATTAGCACTTTTGTCCCGCATCGTGAACATGGAACTTATAACCTTTTTTTAAATAAAAAATTGTTGGTTGTGTTTTGTCCCGAACTTTTGGGCATTACAATTATCATATTTTTAAAAAAAATTATGCTGATCCAAGTGGCATTAACTCCTTAAAAACATATTTTTTTCACACAAACTACTTTTCGAAGGAGAAGGAAAAATGAATTTAAATGAATTTTAATTTAACAAAAAAAATATTTAGAAACTAGAAATAAAACTCTAAAAGACTCTATTTTACATCATCTTCAAATTCCTAATAGTTTTGCGGCAACAGGTGTTCGAAAGTGAATTTTTTTCTCAAAATGTTTATCTTTGTGTCAAAGTTGGCCAAAAAGTGGGACACACTATTGTGGGACCACCCAGGGTCTTTAGGCTACCCTAGTCCATGGTTTTGGCTTGTAAGTGACCTTAGCCAAGTCACTGAATAATAACGACTAATAAGATTCCCAAGTATGTGTTCGAAGTCCTAGCAATTCCTTAGGAAGGTTAGTCAAGTGTTTGTTAAGGTCTTTTTAAGTCTTGCCTAGCTTCAGTCTTCTTTGTGAAATTGCTTGCTTAGTGTCTAATTGGTCAAAGGTTAATTTGACTTCCCAAAATATGGGAGTGAATGAAGAAAAAGGTCCATTAGGATCAGTTATACCCTTGAGCTCATTTGGAACTCATTTGAGTGATCCAAGAAAGGTTGAAAACAAAAGTTGTCAAAGCTGTCAATGACAACTTTGCAAAGTTGTCATGATAAGAATTAGTTAAATTGCCTTAAGGAGAGTAGAATATGTTAGGGATTCATTTGTGATGCAACAGCATCTCGGGTCCTTGGCAATCCTATGTCACCAAAAAAAAATTGTAGTTTGTTTGTGTTGCTTGATTCTTACTTTGACCAAGTTGGTCGGTAGCTGGTCAATTTCCTTTGGTTATCAAGCGTGGTCGGTTATCTCCTAGGCGGTTAGTTATTTTCATTGGCACTGGGTGTTGCTTGTCTGCTGCTCGATTATCTTGCTCATCGACGGGTTTAGTTTTAGTTTCTATTGTGGCTAACTTGTGTATTTATATTGGATCACAGATTTAATGTTGAAATCCATCATTGGGAAGCATGTGGTCCCTAATCTGATCGTTCCTTATGTTGATTGTGGATCTAAAGGCCGACTTAGTTTGGTAGCTTCTTATATAAATGTAGTTGTTTGGTTGTAGTTTAGGAGGAAGTTAGGATAGGAGTTTTAGTAAAAGATAGAATTAGAGGTTTTGATAGATCCTCACATGTTTGAGGACTTTTGAATTCATTGTAATATCAGGCCATAACCAGGAAGGGCTTACAGCCCGGCATGTATGGTTCTATTGGATGAAAATATATGAAAGATCTGGCATTCTCTCTCTCACTGTTTCTATTTGTTGCTTCTACGTGTTGAGAAGGCTTGGATCATTAGGGTGTGCCAATTTTTGGCCCCTCTTAGTCCCTATCCTTGCATCAGGTGGTATCAGAGCAAGGTGAGATCTTGATCTAGGTCTGTGGATCTAGGTTTGTAGGTTCCTCTTGAAGCCCTAGTTGATTGTTGTGGGGTAGTAGATTGTAATCTAACCTACAATTATAGAGGGTTGTCAAGATGGTTCATGGGAGGTGAGATGCAGATCTAGGATTGGAAAATATGCTAAGGTAGATTTCTCCTAGGTTAGAAGCTATTGAAATAGCCTAGAGAAGAGGTAGACATCTTGAAGATGTTAGTGATGATAAAGTTGAGGAAGAACAAGTGAATGCAGAACCTGCACCTATTATGGATCAAGGTGAAGAAAGATTTTTGAAGGCTTTGACAAGTCTGAAGTTAATGCTACATTTCAATCCTCTTGAGTATGATGGAAAGCTAGATTTTGATGAATTGGTGGACTGGATCACCGAGATGGAAATGTACTTTGAGTATGAAAACATTCCTGAAGACAAGAAGGTGAAGATTTCAAGCACAAAGTTAAAAATTCATGCATCCTTATGGTGGGAACATCTATAGTTGGATAGGAAGAGGAAAGGTAAAGAAAAAATCAAGGTTTGGAATAAAATGGTGAACAAATTGAAAGGAAAGTTCTTACCTTATGATTATTATATTAACCTCATTTAGTGAATGGAAAGTTTTAGGTAGAAAGATAGCTCGGTAAATGAGTATACTGAGGAATTCTATAGATTAGATATCAGATCTGGACATGATGAAGATGATGTGGAAATAATTGGTAGATACCTGAATGGTTTGAGAGTTTCCATCCAAGAGGAAATTAGTATGGTCAAGTTGCAGAACATTGAAGAGGCTTATCAATTTGCATTGAACACTAAGGAGAAATTGAACAAAAGACATGAGAAAAGACAAAGAGGTCAAGGTGGTAGATTCCCTAGAGGAAGAGGTAGATCTAATGGTGAAAATGGTAGATCTGAACCAGAAAAGACAAATCTAGACAAAGGCAAGACTGAGTGGAAAGATGAAAGTTCATCTAGAGGTAGAGGCAATAACTACCGAGGTGGTTATGGTAGAGGAAGTTTTTGAGGAACTTATCTTAATTATGGAGAAGAAGGCTATAGATCTTTTGAGTGTACACATGCAAGTAAGAAGGCTGGTAGTAATAAAAATGCTTTTGTACAAGAAGAGTCACCGAATGAACCTGAGAAAGAAAATAACTTGATGGTAAGGAGAGCATTGTGGAATGAAAGCAAAAAGGAAGATCCGATAAGAAATTTTTTTTTCAAGACCAAAGGTAGAGTTTATGATAAAGTTTGGAAGGTAATCATTAATAGTGGTAGCTCTAACAATCTAGCATCTAAAGAGATGGTCACAAAATTGCAGTTGGAAAGGTTGGTATATTTGAAGCCCTATCATATTTCATGGATCAAAGATGAGTATACACTCCTAGTAAGTGAACAATGTTATGTGAATTTGAAGATTGGAAAGTACTATGATAAGGTGTTATGTGATATCATGCCTATGGATTGTTGTCATATTTGTTGGGTAGACCTTGGTAATATGATAGACATGCTATATATGATGGGAGATTGCATAAGTATACTATTGTGGTTGATGGAAAGAAACAAATCTTGTTACCATTGATGGAAGAAGCTATTAGTAATGTTTGCACATTTGTGAAATTTTTTTAGATGGAGGGAAGAAATTTTGTTAACTCTTTGAATAAGAATGATGTATGTTTTACTATGATACCTAACAAACTGAGTCAGAAAATAGAGAATAATGTTACTGAGGAGATTGATAAGTTACTCACCGAGTACAGTGATATCATTTCTGATAATGTACCTGATGGTTTTCCACTGAAAAGAAGCATTGATCATTGTATGGATCTAATCCCTGGAGCTAGTTTACCGAATAAGGCACCTCATCAGTTGACAACTAGCAAGAATTAGGAATTGAACTGACAAATTCAAGAGTTGCTAGAAAAAGGTTTGATCAAAGAAAGTCTGAGTCCTTGTGCAATACCTATTGTATTGGCACCTAAAAGGAATGGAGAATGGAGAATGTGTACTGATTCTAGAGCAATCAATAAGATAACAGTGAAGTATAGGTTTCCTATACCAAGAATGGATGACATAATGGACAGTTTGATTGGATCAAAGTATTTCATCGAAATTGATTTGAAAAGTGGGTATCATCAAATTAGAATCTGAGAAGGTGATGAGTGGAAGATTGCTTTCAAGAAAAAAGAAGGTTTGTACGAGTGGTTGCTTATGACCTTTGGTTTAACTAATGCACCGAGTACTTTTATGAGGCTGATGAATGAAGTTTTCAAGAAATTCTTGGGTAATTTTATGATTGTATATCTTGATGACATTCTGATATTTAGTAAGACTAGAAAAGAACATTTGTTGCATGTTAGACAAGTTTTGCAGAGATTAAAAGAGGAGAAGTTGCTGATAAATCTGAAAAAGTGTTCATTCATGAAAGAGGAGATTGTGTATTTGGGATTTGTTATTTCAATTGATGGTTTTAAGATGGATCCTAAAAAGGTTGAAGTATTTTGAAGTGGCCTATATGTGTGAATGCTAGTGAGGTAAGATCATTTCATGGTTTGGCAAGTGTTTACCGAAAGTTCATAAGGAATTTCAATTCAATTTGTAATACTATGACTAAAACTATAAGAGGAGACAAAAGAGAATTCAAGTGGACACATGGAGCTGATAAAAGTTTTGAGACTCTGAAGAAAAAGGTTATTGAATTACCTATTTTGGCATTACGTGATTTCAATAAATTATTTCAAGTAGAATGTGATGCAAGTGGAAGTGCAATTGGAGCTGTGTTGAGTCAAGAAGGTAAACCTGTTGCTTTCTTTAGTGAAAATTTGAATGATGCAAGAAGGAAATATTATGTGTATGATCAAGAATTCTATGTTATTTTTCAAGCACTAAAGAAATGGAGACATTATTTGATACCGAGTGAATTTGTGTTGTATACTGATCATAAGGATTTACAATATTTGGGTATTCAGAATAAGTTGAATCAGAGACATATGAAATGGGTTGAGTATTTGCAGAGTTACACATTTGTTATAAAGCATGAGAGTGGAGTCACTAACTGTGTTTTCGATGCATTGAGTAGAAGAAGATCTTTGATGACTGAGATGAAAATTGAAGTTCTTGGTTTTGATGAGATGAGAGATTCTTATGAGTTTGACCCTAATTTTTCTCAGCCATGGAGATGTTGGAAATATAGATGCAGTAACTGAGAGGGGGGGTGAATCAGTTAACCACAAAAATATTACCACTGATCCCTTAAATATCTTAACAAATTATTTACTATGCCACTCGGTAAATATACAGAAAAATGCTAAAAACTTGATCCTTGAAGTGTGTAATAATTAAACTATTCTTAAGCATTCATCACTGATTAACTTACATGAATAAAGAAAATAACATGAACACAAGAGACACCAGATTTACCATGGAAACCCAATATGGGAAAAACCACCAATGTAACTAGTTACTATTTTTCACTCTTCTGAAGTGATGCCTGGTTAGAAGCCAACTCGGTAAAAGGTTACAAAACACACTGTTAGGTGTGACCTTGTTAGAGGATTTAATCACCCTGCTAGGAGTGGCCTTGTAAGAGGTCTTGAAACAATTCAATAGAACTATTACCTTGTTAGAGGATTTACAAAATGGTTGTTAAACCAACTTAGTTAAGAGATTTTGATATCACTGCTACAATTGCTAGAGAGTAACAATGAAATAACCTGCAACTGAATTACTGAATATAGATCTATGTTCTATTTCACTAGATCCTTATTGATCAATTAAATCTTTGCTGCTCCTCAAGGATATCTGACCATCCTTCAAAATTTGTACACACCTTTCTTCAAAATGATTTCTGCATGCTATATATTTTATTCACCATTTGACCTTCTATATATATATGCCATTTCATAATCATTTACATTGTCAAGTCGGCACTAATAATTATTATAACAGTTGACTGGGATAAACAAACTGTAATAACAAAATTCTTTGAAAGGGCTGACCTTGCTCGGTAAACATTAATCTTGAAAAGATTTCGTTCGGTGACCGAGAGAACTCGGTAACCACAGTGAATTCTGCAACATCCTTTGGAGACTAAGAGAGCTTGGTAACCACTAATTTTCCTTTGATAACCGAGGCGGCTCGGTTAACACTGTTACCCTGTCATGTTTCCTTTAGACACCTGAGAGAACTTGGTAGACACTAAAAACTGCCTAGCTGACCGATTGAGCTCGGTAGATACTGAGAACCGCTTAGCTGACCGACTGAACTTAGTAGATACTGAGAGCGATAATTGATATGACATTTTTGTAACATCAAAGACAACACATAGCTAAACCAACAATGTCCTTCAGACAATTTTATCCAACAATCTCCCTCTTTGGCATTGATGGCAACACAACATGTCATAGCACAATGAAATTTCACAGATAAACCAAGAGTAAGAAACATATCCTTAGCTTCATTCTAATTCCCATCATCTTCAAACTTCTTTCTTTGACTGAGAACTCTCCCTCTTAACTTTTCAAATTATTCTTCTTAGAAATTTCTTGAAATGACAACAAACTCTCCCTCTTTGACAACACATGCCAAAGACAACTTACACAATTTTGGTAAATATCAATGTACCTTGTGTACTGATTCATATTCAATGATTCCTTGACTATGCTACATTAACTGATTGATCTTCAACATGTTCTAGTTGATGCATTACTAAAACTTTATTTAGTGAACCTCAGACAAGGGAGTGACCCCTAACTTGCCTCTTAGATACAAGAATGCATCCTTAGGTAGTAGTTTGGTGAAGATATCTGCAATTTGTTCTTTTGTATGAATATATTCCAATTTGATTTCCTTGTCCTGCACCAATTCTCTGACAAAGTGATATTTAATTGCAATGTGCTTGGTTTTGGAATGCATTACTAGATTCTTTGAAATATTTATTGCACTTGTATTATCACAAAACATAACAACTGGTTCTTTGATCTCAACCTTCATGCCTTCCAAAAGCTATTTAAACCATATAATATTAGAGTAGTTTACTGCTGCAGCAACATATTCTACTTCTATTGTGGATTGGGATGTGCAATTTTTCTTTTTACTAGTCCAAGATACTAACCTCTTGCCAAGAAAGAATGCTCCACCACTTGTACTTTTTCTATCATCAATGTTTCCTACCCAATCAACATCAGTAAACACTTTTAAATCTAGATTTCCTCCAAATTTATACCACAAGCCATAATCTTCAGTTCCCCATAAATACATCAAGATTCTTTTGATTGCCATCATGTGATTTTCTCTGGGTTTAGCCGAGAATCTTGCCACTATTCCAACTGCTAAGGCAATATCAGACCTGGTGTGTACTACATACTATAATTTTCCAATCATTGATCTGTATAAGGTCTGATCTACTTCTTTTGAATCATCATCTTTGGTAAGCTTCAGTCCAGTACACATGGGTGTACCAACTGGTTTTGAATCTTCCATACCAAATTTCTTAAGTATTTCCCTGATATATTTAGACTGAGTAATGTAGATACCATTTTTGTTCTGCTGAATCTGAAGTCCAACAAAGAATTTTATCTAACCAAACATAGACATTTCAAATTCTTTGTTCATAAGCTCTGAAAATTCTTTGCACTGATCATCATTCCCTGTAAACATAGTATCATCCACAAATATTTCTGCCAAAACAATTTTGTTATCTGATCCTTCTTTGATGTATAAATTGTTGTTGTCATTAGCCCTTTTAAAATTAATCTGAGTAAGATAGTTATGTAATCTTTAATACCATGCTCTAGGAGCTTGTTTCAGACCATACAATGCTTTGTGTAATTTGCAGACCATATCCCTTTGGTCTGGATCAATAAAACCTTCAAGTTGCTCAATGCAGACTTCTTCCTCAAGAATACCATTGAGAAAAGTAGATTTGATATCCATCTGATTTACCTTAAATCCTTTATGTGCTACATATGCAAGTAAAGTCCTCACACCTTCTAATCTTGCAATAGGAGAAAAAGTCTTTCCATAATCTATTCCTTTTTCTTGAGAATATCCTTTACATACCAATCATGCTTTGTTTCTTGATACTTGACCATCTTCATTCAATTTATTTCTGAATACCTATTTTGTCCCAATTACATTTTTATTTTTAGGCCTAGGTATAGGAGTCCATGTCTTATTTTTCTCTATTTTCTCTATTTCTTCATTCATAGCCTCAATCCAACTTTCATTTTCTAATGCATCTTTGACATTTTTAGGTTCAAAATCAGCAAATAAACATATACCTTTTAGTTTACTTCTTGTCATAGTACCATCTGATTTGTTTCCAATAATCTGATCTGCTTTATGATGCTTTCTGATGTACTTGGCTAATATAGGTTCCTTGCTTCTTGAATGAGTTACATTGTCATCTTCTTCATCTTCAGGTTCAGATTGCTCGGTCTCAGTAGATACTTGCTCGGTGGCTTCAGACTGAGACTCAGTAGTTTGTGACCCAGTCTGAACTTCTTCTTGTGACTCGGTTACTGTACTGGGCTCGGTAGATGTAGTCTCCTTACATGTGTCTGGCAATGTATCAGGTTTGATGTAAACAAATTTTCTATAGTCCTCTAGTTCCTTTTTGCTTTCTTCTTCAATCTTTTTTGCAAACTCATCAATTCTCACATGTGCACTTTCTATGATTTTGTGAGTAGACAAATTTAGACATCTATATGCCTTACTTTTGCAAGAATATCCCAAAAATATTCCTTCATCACTTTTTACATCAAAGTTTCCTTTTCTAGATTCTTTTAAGATGTAACATTTACTACCAAATACTTTTAGGTAACTTACATTTGGTTTGTAGCCATACCATAGCTCATATGGAGTCTTGAATGTGTCTTTTCTCAGCTGTACTCAGTTCAAGGTATGAACTGCACTGCTGATAGCTTCCTTCCAGTATTTCATAGCGATGTTCTTTTCAATCATTAGAGTCCTTGCACAGTCCATGATAGATCTATTCCTTCTTTCAGCTATTCCATTCTGCTCAGGAGTTCTTGGGGCTGATACCTGTCTTTTGATTCCTCTTTCAATGCAGAAATTATTGAATTCATGGGAGATGAATTCACCACCTCTGTCTGATCTCAAGCATTTTATTCTTTTTCCTATTTCCTTTTCTACTCTTGCTAAATACCATTTGAACTTCTCAAATGCTTCAGACTTTTCTCTTAAATACATAACAGTCATCATTCTAGAATAATCATCAACAAAGAGAATAAAGAATTTTTCTTTGGTATAGCTCTCAATTCCAATAGGTCCACATAAATCAGTATGCACAATTTCCAAAATATCTTCAGACTGATAGTTTTTACTTTTGAAACTAGACTTTCCCATTTTACCAATTTGACAATTCTTGCATAGACCAACATCAGGTTTCTTCAAAGTAGGAATGCCTCTTACTTTCTTGAATTTTCTTATTTTCATCATGTTGCCAAAATTTACATGACATAACCTTTTGTGCCATAACCAATTTTCTTCAATTTGAGCAATAAAACATGAGTAATCACCAAGATCAAGATAAAATAGGTTACCTTTGGTTTGTTTGCCTGATCCTATCAATTTTCCTTTGTCATCTTGTAGTCTTTCTTTGCCATTCATGAATTCAACCTTGAATCCAATGTTGATTAGTTGTGCTACACTTAGAAGATTATGCTTTAGTCCTTCGACCCAATATGCATTATCACATATAAGTTCTTTGGTTAATGAAATTCGTCCCTTTCCTTTTATACAACAGGGTTCATTGTTTCCAAACCTTACATTACCACCATCAAAGTTTTCAAAGTGTTCAAACTTGGTCCTCTCACCAGTCATATGATGTGAACATCCACTGTCTATAATCCATGTATCATTCTTGCTTATATGAGAGATAAGTGCCATCTTATCTTCATCATTATCAAATTCATCTTTTACAGCAATGAAAACAATTTCTTCTTCACTATCATCTGAATCTTTAGCTAAAAAGCATGTTTTCTTACCTTTATCCTTGAATGATTTGAAATTTTTCTTGCCATTGTACTTGTAATTTTTCTTCTCATCTTTGCTTTGCTTGTTTGGACACCTAGCTGCAATATGACCAATTTCTTCACATGAAAAATAGATTAAGGGAGTTTTACCTTTGTATTTTCCTCTGCCTCTTGAATACTTCTTTGCAAGTAATGCTTCAATAACTTCAAGATCACTATCAGAACTTTCCTCTGATTCTTCTTCACTTTCTGATTGGATTTTCTTCCCTTTCTTCAGTGAAAGTTTGGCCTCAAAAGCTGATTCAATATTTTTAGAAGTTGGAACATAGTTGTCATAGTTATCCAGTTCAAAGGCTGTCAATCTTCCAACTAAGGCATCCAAAGTTATATTGTGATTTTCTTCACATCTTCTTTCTTGAATAGCAGAAACTCTTATTGCATAAATAGGGAGTAATGTTCTAAGAACCTTACTTATAATTGTTTCATCATCAATTTTTCCTCCAGAAGCTCTGATTGCACTAACACTTGTCTTGATTCTTTCAACATATTTTGCAATGTTTTCTTCTTCTCTCATTTTCATTTGATCAAACTGTCCTCTTAGGCTCTCTGCTTTGGCTCTCTTCACATTGTCATCACCGCCATAGATTTTCTTCAGCTTGTTCCATATTTCATGAGCAGTTGTGCAGTCTTTGATTTCATCAAATTCTTCATAGCTAAGAGCTGATGCAATGTCTATCATCATAGTGTTATGGTTCTTTTTCTCTGTAATGTCTTCAACAGTCAATGTGCCAATAGGAATTGTATATTCTTGATCAATATATTTGCATCTTGAATCACCAATGGAAGCCAGATGTAGTCTCATGAGACCTTGCCATGCTAAAAAGTTATTTCTGTTAAGCCTTGGAATTTCTCTTTTGTAAGACATCCTGATCTTTAGCTTAGGTCCTTGAAACCCTTCCTGCAAGCACCAAAAGCTCTGATGCCAATTGTTGGAAATATATATGCAGTAACTGAGAGGGGGGGTGAATTAGTTAACCACAAAAATATTACCACTGATCCCTTAAATATCTTAACAAATTATTTACTGTGCCACTCGGTAAATATACAAAAAAATGTTGAAAACTTGATCCTTGAAGTGTGTAATAATTAAACTAGTCTTAAGCATTCATCACTGATTAACTTACATGAATAAAGAAAATAACATGAACACAAGAGACACCAGATTTACCGTGGAAACCCAATATGGGAAAAATCACCAATGTTACTAGTTACTATTTTTCACTCTTCTGAAGTGATGCCCGGTTAGAAGCCAACCTGGTAAAAGGTTACAAAACACACTATTAGGTGTGACCTTGTTAGAGGATTTAATCACCCTGCTAGGAGTGTCCTTGTAAGAGGTCTTGAAACAATTCAATAGAACTATTACCTTGTTAGAAGATTTACAAAATGGTTGTTAAACCAACTCGGTTAAGAGATTTTGATATCACTGCTACAATTGCTAGAGAGTAACAATGAAATAACCTACAACTGAATTGCTAAATATAGATCTTTGTTCTATTTCACTAGATCCTTACTAATCAATTAAATATTTGCTGCTCCTCAAGGATATCTGACCATCCTTCAAAATTTGCACACACCTTTCTTCAAAATGATTTATGCATGCTATATATTTTATTCACCATTTGACCTTCTATATATATATGCCATTTCTTGATCATTTAGATTGTCAAGTTGGCACTAATAATTATTATAATAGTCGGCTGGGATAAACAAACTGTAATAAAAAAATTCTTTGAAAGGGCCAACCTTGCTCGGTAAACATTAATCCTGAAAAGATTTCCTTCGGTGACCGAGAGAACTCGATAACCAGGGTGAATTCTGCAACATCCTTTGGAGACCGAGAGAGCTCGGTAACCACTAATTTTCCTTTGATAATCGAGGAGGCTCGGTTAACACTGTTACCCTGTCATGTTTCCTTTAGACACCCAAGAGAACTCGGTAGACACTAAAAACCACCTAGCTGACCGACTGAGCTCGGTAGATACTGAGAACCGCTTAGCTGACCGACTGAACTTGGTAGATACTGAGAGCGATAATTGATATGACATTTGTGTGACATCAAAGACAACACATAGCTAATCCAACAATGTCCTTCAGACAATTGTATCCAACAGGAGAAAGTGTAGAGCACCTATTCAAGATCAACAAGATACTAAATGGGATGAATATTTTATTTAGGAAGGTATGTTGTTTAAAGCTATTCAGTTGTGTATATTGAGAGGAGTAATGAGATCTAATTTGATAAAGGAGAAACATACTAGTGGTTTGGTTGGACATTTTGGTATTGATAAAACATGGAATTTTCTTAAGGAGAAGTACTATTGGCCGTAGTTGTATAAAGATGTTCAAAAATTTGTGAAAAGTTGTTTAGTTTGTCAAGTTGCAAAAGGAGTAAGTCAGAATACTAGATTGTATACACCGATTGCTATTCCTAAGAAACCTTGGATTGACATCAGTATGGACTTTGTTCTTGGCTTACCAAAGACAATAAGAGGTAATGATTCTATATTTGTTGTTGTGGATCGATTTTCAAAGATGACACATTTTATAACATGTAGAAAGACATCAGATGTAGTACATGTAGCAGATCTTTTCTTTAAGGAAATTTTAAAATTGCAAGGATTACTGAGTATTATCTCTAAACGAGACTGTAAATTTATTGGTTACTTTTGGAAAACCCTTTGGAAGAAATTTGGCACTAAGTTGAGATATAGTTCTACATTTCACCCACAAACTAATGGGCAGGCTCAAGTTGTGAATAGAAGTTTGGGAAATCTTTTGAGATGCTTAGTTGGAGACACACTAAGTAATTGAGATTCTATGTTGGTACAAGTAGAGTTTGCATACAATAATTCAATGAATAGGAATACTAGAAAGACACCATTTGAGATTGTGAATGGCACACAACTAAGAGGAATATCTAACTTGAGAGACATTTCTGATGAGAATAAGAGAAGTGTTGAAGGAGTAAAATTTGATGAGTACATGAAGAGATTACATGAACATGTGAAGCTGAAGCTGGAAGACAGTAATCAGAACTACAAAGATAGATCTGATAGATCAAGAAGACATAAAAATTTTGATGTTGGTGATGAAGTGATGGTTCATTTAAAGAAAGGTCGATTTCCTATTGGAACATATGGGAAGTTGAAGATGAAGAAGTTTGGACCTTTCAAGATTTTGAGGAAATTTGACAGTGGAAATGCATATGAAATTGAGTTACCTGATGAAATGGACATATCACTGATTCTCAACATTGCTGATTTGTATGAGTATCATGAACCTGATGAAGAAGTGACAGTACTGAAAAAATATCCTAAGAAGCAAAATGAAGAAATTGAACAAATTTTGAAGGAAAGAGTTGGCAAGAGTACAAGAGGAAAATAGTATATGGAATATCTGGTAAAGTGGAAGAATAGATCGATGGAAGATAGTTCATGGATTTCACAGTCTGAGTTGGATGCAGCTTGGACCAGACCTACCAAATGATTCAAAGAATCATTTCAAAATAACCCCAGGTGTCTGATGCAGGAGCATCTTGGGTCCTTGGCAGTCCTGTGTTACCAAAAACAATTTGGAGTTTGTCTGTGTTGCTCAGTTCCTTCTTTGACTGAGTTGGTTGGTAGTTGGTCAGTTTCCTTTGGTTACTGAGTGTGGTCGATTATCTCCTGGGTAGTCGATTATTTTCATTGGCACTCGACATTGCTTGTTTGTTGCTTGGTTCTCTTGTTCACCAAAGGGTTTAGTTTTAGTTTCTATTATGGCCGACTTGTGCATTTATATTAGATCATAGATTTAATGTTGAAATCCATCATTGGGAAGCATGTGGTTCCAGTTTTAATTGTTCCTTCCATTGATTATGGATCTAAAGGCTGACTCAGTTCTGTAGCTTATTGTATAAATGTAGTTGTTTGGTTGTAGTTTAGCAGGAAGTTGGGATAGGAGTTTTAGTAGAAGATAGAGTTAGAGGTTTTGACAGATCTTCGCATGTTTGAGGACTTCTAAATTCATTGTAATATTAGGTCATAACTAGGAAGGCCTTACAACTCTATATGTATGGTTCTATTAGATGAAAATATATGAAAGATGTGACATTCTCTCTCTCACTATTATCATTTGTTGCTTCCACATGTGTTGAGTAGGCTTGGATCATTAGGGTGTGCCAATGTTTGGCCCCTCTTGCTTCCTGCCCTTGCATCAATTTGGGAAGTCTTTCTTGAACCTTTTGACCTATTTAAGTCATTTTTTGACCAGTACTAAAGGTTGGAAACTTTTATATTAGTTTGCACTTGAGTTTAATAGACTTACATTCTCTACAAATTAGAAATAGTGAGAAGAACTCAAACATCCAATATACCATGGATTGATCTGAGATAAATCTTTGCATGTTTATTTAGTATTGTGTTTAAATTTTCTTTCAAGGTGTGTTAGTTTAGGTTGTAGGCTTTGTTTTTATTTCTTATAAATAAATCTTTCCTCTATTACCAGTTGACTAGTCTAGATAGGGTTGAGAGACCAAAAATGGCTCTAGCATGAGTTCCACCGGTGGGTACTGTATGACCTTGTGGGAAATTCTATAGTAATGTGTTACAATGAAACAAGCTAGGAGGCTTTACTATTGCAGACAGTAGATGGAAGGTTTGTGATATTGGTAGACTCAATCCAGTGACAAGGTATTGCAGAATAGAGACTAAAGAATTAGTGTTGTGAAGGAGCAGGGATGTTGAAACACGTGGAGTGATATTAAATGCAATTCATCACTTTAATTAGAGAAAATCTAGTGGCCATTAAAAATAGGCCTAGAAATAGAAAGGTGATGTACAGATGCAGTGAGGCCTAGAAACCCTAAAAATATTCAAGTATTTTGAAAAGGGTGTCAGAAAATCAAATTTGTTTGGGTAATTGTTTGGGGAGTTGTGAAGTTATATCCCAAAAGGTGTGTAAAGAGACCTAATTAGACCTAATTAGGCTAGTAGCCATTTTTCCTAAATTTAAAGCTTTCAACTCTTAATCCTATGACTTTGGAACTTAGATGATCCCAAAATCAGTGAAGATTAACCAATAAAAGGCCTTCCTTCTAGTTTGAAAAGTAATCTAGTTTAATGGTATATGGAGATGGACTTAGAGAGTTGATTCCATGGAGAGTAATTAGAGTTAGTATTGAAATTGTACTTGGTAGCGAGCTCTTGTAGAGAGAGGAGATTTTTGGAATAATTCCTCTACATTAGGGTCTTGGTAGAAGCCTAGATAGGTCAAGAGAAAGACCTAGAAGTAGTCTTAAAGAGTCAAGGATTGTGGTGAAGAGACCTTCCTATTAGGAAGATACTCCTTAGGGGGAGTGGTCTATGAAGTGATGTGCTGATTTGAGTCAGGTACAACAAAGAAGACACAAGGTGTGTTTGACACCTTTGGAATTATTGTCAAAGGGGGAGAGGAAGTGGTGGGGATCTCTAAACACTCAAGAGAACTCTTTCTCCTCTAAAGACCTTTTCTTTGGACTTCCTAGGGTACTCCACTCTACCCTACCTAGAGGACACTACTATGGTTCCTCTACTCTCGTTAGATCTCTCCAACTACTTCAAACTCTCTCCTTACCTTCACCACTCTCACTGTGCATCCACAGGTTCAATCTTGCAACCATACTCCCAAACTACTCCTAGTAATGGAAAAGGGTTTTATCACTATTCCCCTTTCAATTCCCAAAAATTCTTGACCCATTTCTTTGGATTCTTCCATAATTTTCCTATCGGATTCATGAAGTCCTATTTTAGGCCTAGTAGCCTTTTAGCCCAATTAGGCCTCTTAGAAACTAAATTCTTGAATTTCTTCAAAAATATCCTTAACAACCCAATGAAATAATTGTGGATTCTTTGTAAGAACACCCTAGGATCAATGATTTTCTAGGTTTTTGGTCTTCATGTTGTCCGTACATAGGACTTTCAGCAAACCCCTATTTTTAAGGGTTTCTAAGGCATGTTAACTACTCTGGTTTCTTTTCTTTCAAAAAGTACTCTAATGTATTCCTCCACACTTCTCCTTGCATAAAAATTTATAGAACACATGCTCATACACTCTCCACCAATTGATTGGCTCGAACCAATCCATCTAGCAAGTCTTCTTGCATCTACACTGTATAAGCTCCTAGAGAGAATTCCACTGAACTCGCATAGGGCTTGCTTGACTAAATAGTTCCCCTACACACAAAGACCCCAAAAACCATATTTACACTATTTAAAAAGTATCATACTTGATTCCAAGTCTTCATTGAATTTAAACCATGGGAACTCAAGTGCGATCCATATTTACATGACTGGCTCTAGAATGGACAATGAACCAGGAAAACTTAAAGAATTTAAAAAATAGAAAAGAAATGATTCAAACTACCTAGATGATTTCACAAAATTTCTTTACATAGAAAACACTAACACTTAAATGCATTACAATAGCCCAATCAATTGATTAAGGTTGGATGATGGTTCAAAAGTAATTCTTTCACATAAATTCAGTGCTCCTAGATACTCAATATGTACATTCTGACATCTAACATAGGGATTAGGGTTTATTTAACCTTAAATAGTCCATCCCCATGTGCTCAGACCTGAAGGTTAGGATTTAGACCCATTTTACACTAAATGCAACTTTTTAGGAATGTTGTCATGACAACTCTACAAAGTTGTCATGAGAAAATTTTACAACTTTTTGTCATTTTATCTTCCAACTACTCTCAATAGCTCAAATCAACCCAAATCCACTCTATTGGATCCTAAAACAAAACTAAAAACCACTAAATAATAACTTTTTCTTCAATTTGGCATCTTGGCCAAAGTTTGACCAATGTCGACTCTTCTAGGACTTAAGCACTAGGCCCTACTAGTTCAAACTAAAGACATGAACCTAAAGACTCTTACCTACAAACACACATCACACCACACTTGGGAATTTATCATCAGTCCTTATTACCCTAGTGGTTGGCTAGAACTAGCTACAAACCAAAATTGACTAGGATCAAATGAAGACCCCAAGGTGCTCCTGCACAAGGAAGTAAGGAAGAGATGGAAGGAGATTATTCAGAATTACAGAAGGAAATTTGCAGATAAAAGAAGTTAAGAGAAAGGGAGATTAATTGCTAGGTCAAGTGAAAGATAGAAGTTGGAACATGTTTTTGTTCCTAGTATTGTTGTAAAAAGTAGAGAGTTTTCTCATAAATTCAAAAGGGGGAGATTGTTGGACTAAATGAATCTAACTAATGATATGATGGGATGTGATTTATAGATTTTTCATGGTATAGATTTGATTGCATGATAATCAGTTATTGAGTTGTCATTGATGTCAAGTATTGACCTATTGGTGCTAGTGTGTTGCTGAGTATAAGGTTGATTTTCAAAGTGGTGTGGTAATTTTTAGTTGTAGAAATTTGAATGGGATACTCACAGATGTCTCATAATGTCAAATGCATCACCCCTAATATTGAGATTGACTAGTAAGAAAGTTATGGTCAGATAAAGTATAACAATGCAACTTCTAAGAACAGTCAGTAATAGTTGATAGTTGATTTGATTGGTTTGTTAAATCTTTATTGTATCTTGTAATGTGGTTGTAGGATATGGTAGCTAACACTGTTTGGATGCTATGATTACAATCACAAAAAATTTAAATGACCAAAGTGAAGGTTAGATGATCGATGAGAAGACTCATAACTATTAGCATGTTGAAGTGTGTATGTTCTTGAGCGATAGTTTTTAAATCTTTAATCAATGATTGATGAAGATGTTTTAGTGATTTCAGTTAACATATTCATGATCTGGTGACATTTCTTAAAGATTGGAGGTGATGATCTGGCATCACATTATTTAATTCTATCATGTGGAGAAGATTCTAGATGAAGGTTGTGTATGGTTGAAATGTGTTTGACCCCTGAACAAAATTTTCTAAGTAAATCATTGTGATGGCCAATGCGGTCTTGGAAATTTATGTTGCACATTAAATTTTTTTTGTTTAATGAGTTGAATTCAAGAGAGAATATTAAAACTTAAAATTGTAAGCAATTTAGGGAAATCTTAAGGCTGTGAAAAACTTAAAGCTTAATGAACAGTATATATTGAATGAATTTGAAAGTTTTTGGTGTTGATCATGTGTTGGGAAAGTGCGGTGTAAAATGTGAATTGCGACTAAGCCTAGAGAAGATGTAAGTGTGTTAAGAAGTGATTTTCTAATTTAGTAGATCTGATCAAGGAGAGGGTAGTGCTATTCTATAGATTAATGTTCCTATTGTTTTCTTGATAGTTACAATAGTCAAAATCCCTTAATCGTGGATCCTAGTAGGTCCCTATTGTAAATTCTCTAACAAGGTGGCATATTAGTTTGTGTTAGAAGTCCTCTAACAAGAGTACTCCTAGTAGGGTAATGGTTCTAATAGGCCTAAAGTTAAAATCCCTTAATCGAGTAGCACCTAATAGTGCTTTTGTAAACTCCTAACAAGGTTAAGCTCCTCACAGGACATACTTTAGAAAAGTACAACATTTAGTGGGTACTAATCCCCAATGATGGTTTATTTCCTGATTTGGGTTTCCACAAGATAATCATTTGTCTCACATGTTTTATTTATTTTTTGGATGTTCTTATTGTTATGATTTTCATTTTCTACTACCATAGAAAATATTGTGAATGTTGTTATATATCGATGTTGATATTATGGTAACTGATTATGTAGTGGGTGTTGACATTGTAAAACCCTAAAATGGCTGATTTTAGAGGTTGCCCCTAAAACGCATGTTCTAAGTGGCTGAGATGCATAATGCATTGTAGTGTTGGTGTACTATTTTATTGGACAACAATAAAGGTTAGATGGCTGTGTTGATGGACGTAGCCCAGGTTTGTGTGAGCCACGTCAAATCTATGTGTTATGTGTGTTTCTACATATAACTGTTTATTCTTATATTATTTCAGATATGTCAATTCCTATGCAATCTATGTATGTATGCACACACACACACACACACACACACACACACATATATATCTAGTGTGTATATGTATGTATGTATGTATACATATATATATATACATATATATACATATATATATATACATATATATACATACATATACATATACATATATATATATACATATATATATATATATATACATATATATATATATATATACATATATATAATATATATATACATATAATATATATAT
>BSBK01015253.1:0-33617 GCA_027943335.1 Chamaecyparis obtusa
AATGTTAAGTGTTTGATTCATTCTCATGAGCAATGGGTTCTTGTAAACCACTACTCATGAAACATGGGTCAATGGGCCTATACTAGTTAGTATAAAGATAGATAAAAATATATATCCAAAGAATAAATTCAACTATGATAATAAGTAACTCATTGAGATATTATCTCAAATATATTTAAATAATAAATAAATTATTTTTTTCAAGTAGAATTATTGAAAATCAATTTTTAATATATTCATATTTAATCTAGATCTATCTCTAATATAAGCCATATGTCAAGTAGAAAGATAAATGCTAAAATGAACAAACAATGATATACTAAGTCTTATATGTAAGTTTAGTGTGTGTCTAATTTTGAACCTATTGTAAGCCCCTAAATAGCCCAACCACAATAGTGAGATCTACAATCAAATCAAAAACACTATTAGAGCTCTATATCAAGTGCATGATCATATTTAATAGACTAATATACCTTCAAACACATGATCACCTTGACTCCATTATTTTTATATTGTTCAAGTTCTTATACATAATAGAAATTTCTTTAAGCATTAAGCACTAGCACAAGATGACATAAAGGAATGTAATGTGGTTAATTGGTGATGCAAGTATGATAGAAATAGAATAACAATTAAGCAAAGTGATAGCATATGATAAAGTACACTCTAAATGTTGATAGGAAAAATGAGAGGGGAAAATCCTTTTATAGAAGCCTCCAAAATAATTAAGGGTTGAGATTAAGAGGTTAAGGGATGAAAGGATAAGATGAGAGGGTGGGTAGGAATGAATATACTTAGGAGGTTAAAATAATTGAAGGCATAAGATTAAGATGTGCATTAAATTTTGGTAACATATTTTTATGTTCAGTAAACCTATAAATGTAAGAAAAGAAGAGATAAATGGCAAACAAAGAGACATGAGACATTTATCACATAACTATGAATTTAGATTATGGTTTAGGTGAAAATTTTGAAGGGATAAAATTAGAGGAAAATAAAGAAATGATACAACATAATTTTTTTATGGTTATAGGGAGAGGGCCCAATACAACATATTATTGCTAATATAACTTTAACATTATTTTTTTTAAATCAATTTATCTTGAAGTTTGCCTAGTAGATTTCATATATTATGATCCACTTACAAATTAAATTAAATTATAAAATCTTATAATTAATGTTATATAGATATTAATAAATTCTACTATGAACTGAAAAACTTTATTTACAAAAAAATAACACTTTAAATGTGTCAATTATTACGATATCCAAAAATTGTTTATAAATATATCTTTAAAAATATGTTTAACTATATAAAATAACCATTAAAATTCAACCATGGTGACGATCAAGAGAATATGGGTGTTTATAATGGTTAGGATATTGGTTTATAATGAAGGCGTTGAGCACCAAATTGGTATCCATGTGAATCTTAGTGGTGATAAGATAGAGGATGTTCAAAACAGGGAGCCTAGTGCCGAGCATGGATCATCGAATCTCTTAAACGAGGGGTAAGGATCAGAAAAAGTAAGCCTTCGAGATGCATGAGGCTAATGATTCTCCCTCCCATCCTATTGCTAATAATTTCGCTGAATGGTTTTACAATGAACCATCTGGTTAGCTACGATGATTCTACGGAGCATGACAACATGTCTTCATGGAAGGGTTCGCTTGCCTCGGTGGTTCTTAATACAGAGTACCCTGATACTTTTGATGACTCTAAAATCCAATTGGTTGTTTCTATTTCTAGAGACACTCTGAAGTATGATAGTTGGGTCTTCCAACAAATGAATATTTTGGTGGTCATGAATCAGATTCTGAAAGAAAGGATTAAAAAGATGGATGATGAGGGCAACAAAAGAATGGGCAAGTTAGTCAATTTAGAGACAAAGGTCACTGATCTAGCCAATAAGGTGGATAAAAGTAATGAAGCATTAAGGAAAACCCTCCTGGTTTACCAACATGGTTTGGTGCTCTCATCTAGCAACATGAAAGCCCTTACTAGCTATCTCAAAGGGAATGACCCCTCAAAAGCTATTGTGCATATGGACAAGTATTTTGATGATAAAGATACCAATCCTCTGGTCTAGGAAAGCATACTAGGGTGATCCCAATGAAGGAAACTTTTGGTTCTAATGATGTTTCAATTCTTCATGTGAAAGTTAAAAAGATGGGTGAAATTAGTGAAGAGATTGGAAAAATTATCAAGAATATGATTTAGGTGGTGCTCAATTTTTTGTCATGGTTGGGTTTTGTTTGTGGGGAGGCATTGGCTTTTGTGATTGCTTTCTTTGGTGGTGCTGCTATCTTTTCTACTAGGTGACTATAGTTTTTGTCGTATGTTGTATTTTGGGTTCTTTAAAGCTTTATCTTTAGTTTCTTTGTAAAGGGTTGCGGGGCCCCCTTGAAAAACCTGATTTTTCTTTAATCCACAACCATTAAAATTCAACTTGATAAGGAGAGATGTTTAATTTACACAATATCAGGTAGGGAAAGAACTAGGCATATACCTGAAGAACTTTATAAGCTGATAACTTCCTAGTAATTATGATGAGGAAGAATATTCATGAGATGGAGACCCAATAGATAAAATAAAAAAGTAAATATATCTGTGCAATGCTAACATTCGCTAAAATTTCAACGACCATTCTTCACCCTCTTGTTGATTTCATCGAATCCTAATGTGTGTTGAAATATTTATTTTTATGTTTTAAAAAAAAATAAAAAATTAGCTTGTCACTTTCTAAACAATTTCTTCACCCGCCCTCATTCCATTCAATGGATTTTAACTACATTGAAAAATTCTTTCATGTTTTTTTTTTGGTTTAAGTCCCCATCCCAATAATATTATGGTGCTAGCTAATCTCCATACATAATGCATGAAAAGACAAAGACACAAATTTAGAAAAATCTACAAATGTCCAAAACATACTATTTTTTTGAAGATTTTTTTTAGTTTTATAGCACAGCGGATGTAGATCATAAAGATCATATGCTAAAACTTTCATTATTTTTTCAACATTTTCAAAGTTCATTTTTTATGGAGGATAGCCCTGTACAAATATTGCATAGTTTTGTTGAGTTATTGAGAGGGTGGGTGAATCAGTAACCAGTGATTCTTTAAACCTTAAATAAATTTCTTATTCAACTCGCTAAAAACTAGGTGAGACAAACTTCAATATTAACCGATAATAGTAAAATAACTTATCAACCATAAATATCATTCATAATAAAATTTCAACACATATAACACAAGTATTTAACGTGGAAACCCAATTTGGGAAAAACCATTGTGGGAATTTTCACCCACTAAAGAAATACTCTTCTAAAATATGCTCGATTAAAATCCAATTCATGTTGAAGATTATAATGTACATATTTAAATGTGACCCTATAAGGGGATTTTCCTCAAATTTGTTAGGAGCTTAACCCCATTAGGGTTGGTTTGGTTAAAGGTCTTCAAACACTCTTCTATAATGCCACCTTGCTAAAGGTTTTACAATAAGACTGCTAAGTCCACTCGGTTACAAGATTTTTTTGCTACAAATGTTAATAAGAAATAGTATAAAAATTGATCTGTAAATCTACAACTACCTCTTGCTTAGTCAAATACCTTATGCACTCTTTTTCTTTACTTCTTTCCTTCTCTTTCCATTGGCTTCATCACTTCATCAATCTTCACCCATAGACTCAAATTTCAACATTTTTACTCTTTATTACATCACTCAATTACACATCCACCTTTCAAAATTTTCATCTTGTTCTCCATTGAATTTCATCCTTTATATAAACTTTGTTTTGGATCTTAATCTCCTTTATTACATTTTACTCTATTTATTCTCAACCTTCAGATCATCCTCATCAAGTAGTTCAATTAATTTGGAACTCAGTAAAACATTATACTATCACCTCAGGACTTGAACTTATCTTGGAACTTGTACCTTCACTTTTTTCAACTTAGATCTTACCATAGATCATCATCTTGAATTTTCATGATCGTAGATCTCTTTAACTAACATTTGTCATCCTTCGAATCTTCCAGATCACTGTGGCTGATCATTAAATATCGTTCTAATCCTTGTATTTAATTTTGTTCCTTGCTCGGTGATTAACTTAATTTATTTCATCTTAAATTTTGTTTGCTTGCCTCAATAACCAAATAATTCTACTCAGTTTCTTGACCTACTTTATCTTTATCAAAACTTACTTTCCTTTATCGAACAAACTCTTCCTTCTCTCTAACCAAACTATTTTGTTTATTGACTTAACCAATCTTATTTACCAACTTGATATAATCAAATGTAAAGTAGAAAAAAACTACATCCATATAACCTTATCAATTTTTTATCTGTATTAGATGCCCAATTAAGTTCTTCAACTCCACAACTTTTAACTTCTTCTTTTTCCTTAACTCACTCAACTTATATCATACTTTGAATGATTTGGTAACTCAATATAAACTAGAAATCAATTGCTTGACATCAATGACAAAATAATAACTTCAATCTAATCCTTTTACAAACTTGTATACCTCTATTCTTGGTCGGTCTTCATCATCATCACCATTAGTTAAAAATATTTCTCTTTGGCATTGATGGCAACACTCACTATCAATTCATGATGGTAACACTTAGCAATTGTATCTCTATAATTTTCATTCTTCTTGGTTACTATGATTTTTCCTTTGCTCCCTCTGAACTTTATCTTCTTCCTTTAGTCTGTATTCTCCCTCTTAACTTCTTATCCTTTCTTTCCATCTTTTGTCTTCTTGTTTTGAATGTAGAACACAAGATTGAGTATAAATTTCATGTCAAAGAGATGGTCTAAGTGGACTTGGGTAAAGAAAAATATTAATAGTATTCACATAAGATAAAACATTCATTAAATTTTTCATTTTAGATCATTTAGTAGATCAAAGTTCATTTTTTTTGTTAGGATTGTACAAATATGTGAAAATATTTTTAATGATAAATTGTGATTGGTTAAGCTTGTTTTTATGAATGAATAATAAGAGTGAGATTCTTCCTCTAATATCTAGCACACAACTGAAAAAGGGATAATTGTACGTTAAGGAAAACCTACATAAAATGTAGAAGTCAACATTGTCAATCAACAATTTTTCAAACCACATTTTATAGTTGGATTTTTTTTTAAAATTATCTAGTTAATATAAGTTTTTCCAAATTTTCATGATTTGTGCTTCTTTGTTTTAAATTTAATAGTGCCTTCCTAAAAATCAACAACAATAAGATAGTGTAAGCTAATATAGTTTATAATAAATGACTATCTTATGAATTAATGTCATGTAATAGATTTCTAATGTGCAGACCTCAAAAATGAAATAATGTATATATTTTCCCTAGGATGACCAAATAACTATAGAAAGATACTTAGCTTGAAGCGTGAGAAGTAGAGGACTAAAATATTTTTAGGTCCAATAAATAACTCAATAGAAGATTTTTTTTAAAAATGATTCAACATGAAATTATAATTGTTCGTGATACTAAAAATTTGAGAAACAAGTCCAAAATTGTCCAAGATTGTTTATTGGGTATGGAAATTGTAGATGCATCATAAATCAACATTTATAATATGCTTCTGGCTATAATAATGATGGTAGTTTGATGGTATTATTAGTCTTCATTGTGGAGTTAGATCTGTGTGGCCTATATGTGATTATAAGTGTTTCTAATTTGATGGGGGTGTCATATTTAGAACTTATTTATGTTTCATATGTAAGTATTAAAAATAATTTGTTATATTAAAGATTGTAACAAAAATAACTTGTTTATATTTGATGAGTGAGCATGAAAAATAAAGTTTTGGATAGAAAATTGTAAAAGAAATTTGGTTCAACATTGAATCACTAACAAGTAACAACTTGAGAACTTAGTCCAGAATAGTCTAGGATTGTCATCAAGAGAATGACTAGGGTTGGGGAGAAATGCTAATGACATATTTGGAAGGCACATTTTTTTTTCTAGAACATGTATTAAAAGTATAGTTTATTGGGAACATAATGAATCCCAATCTAGAAAATAATATTTTGAGTTTGTAAATATTAGCATCTACATATTATCTTTTCTCTAGGTCTCTTACTTCTTGTGTTTTATTCTAACTTTGCAAAAACAAAAAGCATCAAATTATATATTATTTATGGTCAAAATTCATAAAATATTTTGCTTCCATATGCTCAAATTTAGTGTTAATTTTTTTTAAAATGCATGTTAGACATGTGTTTTGATCCTTTCAAAAGATAGCCTCTCCATTCTCTCAAAATAGTCTATTTTATTCATATAATTTCAATTGATCAATCTAATGAAGCTATAGAAAATAAAGTGTTTTGCATTCAAATAATTTTCCTTTTGGGTGATCTAATGTCTCAAATGTAACATACCTTCTTAAGAAGGTAATCCAAAAATCACCTTGCTCCTAATATTTAAAAAATTATTGGTTTTAACGTATTATTATCTATTAAAAATTACTTTATGATAAAATTTAATAGAAAATAATAGAAAAACACTAAATGTATTTAATTGGTTTTTAATTAAAAAATTAAAGCATTTCAATATTTTTATTTAATTATTTATAATATATAATTTTTTTAAAAAAATATTTATATTTTCTTTAAATGTATTATTATGTGTAACAAGTATTTTATGAATAAATATAAGGGTAAATGGACAATAATCTATCACCTTTTAGGCTAATTTGAAAGACACGACCTAGTTGGACTTAGTCGAGTCTTACACAGCCGAGTACATGTAGATGCCACATGGTGTTGAATGGTGCCTACATGGCCTCATTGTCTGGGCCAAGTGGTACTGAGCTGAGTGGGACTCGACCAAGTCCCAATGGTATTATAAATACCTAAAAAGAGACCAAAGCCCCACATTTTCACATTGAGGGGCTAAAGAAAGTGGGAGTGGACCAACATAGCATACTTGGCTAAGTTGCAGGTAGGGGCCCCATGTTTTAAAAAAAAAATTAGTGTTTTTAAATTTTTTCTTGTATTTATATGTAAAAAATGAATTTTTTTCACTTAGCATTATTTAATATATTTTTTTTCTTCATTTTTAAGAAATAAATATTTTTAGGCTATATATTATTGATGTTAAAAACATATTTAATTTACCAAAAAATCTTAAACTTAAACATAAACCTAAATGAAAATCCATATAATTTACCCACAAGTTTGAAAATTAAATGTAAACCCAAAACCTTGAAACATATAAATAGTGCAATATGGTTATGTCAATAGTCCAATCAACCCAATAGGTTAGTGCTAGAACTCTAGATACTAGGCCACTCTTGATTCACTACCCACTATATTCATCACTAGAAAGACATGTTGTTCATACATACTAGGCCAATCTTGATTCATTGACCACTATATTAATCACTAGAAAGACATCATTTATGTAAATGTAGTTTCAAAAGCTTATGTCAATAGAGAAACAAGACAAGTAGGAAATAGTCTAAGCTAGTAAACTTAGGAGTAGAGGTGGTCCCTAACCAGATACTATCCATTTAAATGGAGCCCTAGAAATAATCTTATAATCTATTCATGAATCAAGTTCCAAGCTTGTCCATGACATCATTACACGCAAATCCAAGTATTGGTTAACAATCAAACCATAATGGAACCTTCATCTAGGTCTTTATATAGCTTCAAGGTAGCCTGAAACCACAATAGTAATTCTTTATTTTTTCAAATATAAGGAGATATTCCCTAGAGGATATATATGATATTGCACATTGTTGTTAGAAAGTCAAATTCTCGTAAAAACTCAACCTGTAACCAATTACACCACAAGTTGGATGGATGAGAGCTAGATAATTTTGATAATAAAGATTGGTTCATTATGTTGTATAATATTGCATTTCTCAATTTGAAGATGAGAGTGAGCCATAATCAAAATTGAATTAAGTTCAAGGATTTAAATAATATCAAAAGGCCCATACTTACAATTTGAGGAGTAATCTAGATATGTAATATGCCTAAAAGCCCATTAACTACATCTACTCCACCTAATAATTTTAGTATTCCTCCAAACTTGCAAGGTAGCAGTGACCTAGAAGCCCCAAAAGTAAATACCACTTAATTTATTTACAAATATAAAAAACCATAGGGAAACTAGTAGTTCTAGTCCTTTTTACCTTCTTATCCTAGATCTTTTCCCTTCCTCCTTTGCTTATAAGCATGCATATTAATGAAAACCTTTCTTTTGGATCCTCTCACACATAATCAAAGTACCAATAATTTATGATGAGGGTTTTGAGAGAAATCCACAGAATAGAACCTATGTATTTGAGTAAGTCAACTAATTTCTAAAATATTCATTTAGAAAAAGATAAATATTCAAGAATGATTGTGGGTTTAGCATATTTTGGACATATTCTGCAATGGGATTTTCAAAGGGGTAAATGGGTAGATAGGGTACTTCCTTTCTCTAGTCATCATGGTTTTAGAGAAAACAACAATAGAAGGTTGTCAAGAAATATGAAAGATATGGTTTCCTATAACTAAAATGACTTTTAATTATATTACAAAATTGCACGACCGACTTAGAGACAAATATGGTCTTCAATGAAAATTGGATTTCTTCGTAGTCAAAAAGAAAGGTGAAAATCTACTTGATAGAATAAAATCTAATGATGACAAGATTTCACAAGAAAAGGTCCTACATACAAAGGATTTTGTGGTATAGGACTTGATAAAAATCCTTAAGAAAAGAATTTTGCAAAAAGATAAACATAAAGATTATTTAAATTCATGGCTCCATATTCTCTCCATTAAAATGGACAAAGGACGTCTTAGTTTAAAAGCATGCTCGATCCACACAACCATATGGTAATTATAAAAATTAGGGAAGATGAGGTATCTTTGTATTATAAACTCCTAAAATAGCTTTATTGTAACTGGCCAAGAGCACTATATTTCAATATTATTTCTTTATGGAGAGTTTTTATTCTATTTTAAGCTCAATGTTTTCAATAACAATTATGTTATTTAATACTCTTTCTAGTTAAAAACAATTGTTGTTGGCCTTTCTTTAGAAACCCTTTCTAAATATTTATCAAGGTCTCGTGTCTTTGACATCTTACTGGTTCAAATTTTTAATTGATGTCTCAAATGTATAGATCCCTCTCTTTTAAAATTGATTGGTAATTCATTTGGTGGTTATTTACACCAATTTAACTCTTTCATAGAGTTTTTTATATCTCTCAATATTTGCAATTTAATGGAAAGGGGGACCATATTCCTTTCTCTATTGATATGACATCCATAGATGATAAATGAAATAAATATATTGTTAAAGATATTTTTGATTCACAAAATCATCCATTCCTATGGATTCATTCAAATTTTGTACATTGTCTTCTATTTTAGTGTTGGAAAGGCCTATTACAACCAAATAAATATCCCCTCTAGCTAAAAAGAATGAAAACCTTGGAGGTTATCCTAACTCAATTAATAAGATATATTCTCCCCAAAATGGCTTAACTAAAAACTCTTATTTTCCCCCTCCTAAACTTCATAAGTAGAAAGAGATTCCATCTTATGCTTTGAATGGAAGTGTTTTGTCCATGGAAAAAGAAAAAACCAAAGGAAAATACATTGTTTCATGGAAGAATAATTTCATCTAGTAGGATTATTTTCAAATGAACCCCTTTAGACCACCCTTCATCAAATCAATCTATGATAACATCTAAGGTAAAGATATTACTTCAAGAAGAATGATTTTTCCTTTGATTCAAATAATTTATTTTGGGAATTTGACCAAGAAGTGATACCTTTGGAAGACCCTTCATTCAAGAATCTTATGGAAATCCATCATGTTGATGGAGTTTTTTCGGGAAGCATTGTTGATCTCCAAGTCATGTTGTCTATTAGTGTCAAACACTCAGTCATTTCTAAGGGAGGTTGGTCAACCATCAATGCGACCGAGCCATCCTACAAAGGCCGAGCAATGTATTTGACTTCTATAAGTATCATGTACGACGAGGTAGTTACTATCGAGCAAGTTAGTGGTCATCGAGTACTCCAGAACATATCGAGCAGTATGAATGCTAAGTTGGATATAATAGTTAGTGCCGAGTGACAGTATATGGATAGAAGTTTTGACAGAGCACTAGAGAGTTCATATGCTGAGTAAGCCAGTTTTGGTATATGTATTTGGAATGACATAAACACTTAGGTAAACTATTTTGGCTGAGTTCTATGTATTATTTAATGACTATTAAGACATTTAAGGAGTTAATTACATGTTATGATTGAGATTACTAAACCCTATGCAAGCAAGGTAACCAATCAGAAAAAGGGAATGTATAAGAGACAAAAGTGATGAATATAGGTCATTGATCTTGATCTAGAAACTTCATTAGTTATCTATTTAAGGAAACTTCAAAACCCTAATTAGAGATATTGCATGTAGGCAGAAGAAACTATGTTTTGGATGTTAGAAGCATAGATCAAGAAAAATGACCGAGCGGAGTAGTGAAGGACATATAAAAGTTCAATTAGGTTTTGAGATCAGGTAAGAGTTGGAAAGAGGAGATCCAATATCAACATTTGAAGTGCGTACCAAAGGATTAGGTAATAATACATTCTAGCAAGTGAATTAGGGTAAATCTCTTAACAAAGTGGTCCTAACAGACCTTTGTAAATATCCTAATAGAGTTCTTACTTTGTAGTAAGTTTAAATCCTTTAATCAAGGTAGATTGAATAATTTTGTAAGCTCTTAACATGGTAGATCCGTTACAGGGTAGATCACCAAAAGTGATCCAAAATTTGTAGCCCTAACATGCGCACTTTATTTTTGCATTAGTGAAGATTTGTGGGTGTCATCCCCACCCCAGCTTTACCTTTGAAGGGTTTCTTGGTTATCAAATCTTTGTGTTATTTATTTATCATATTATTTTCATGGATGTGATTAGCAATTAGTACTATTACAATACTGGAGTTAATGTTTATGTGATACATGATATACATGTTGAATCTATTTGTTTCAAAGAGTAAAAGTTTTATAGATCCTTATTCACCCCCCTCTCAGTATCTTGGTTTCCCATTAAGACTTCCAACAATTGGTATCAGAAGATTGATATCTAGCTTGCATTACACCAACTTGAGACACCAAGAGAGGAATTGAAGAAATCGTTAAAGAGAAGGAAAGAATTGGAAATTTAGCTGAATGACACTCAATATCAAGAATAATACACTAAAGGTATATTTGATAATGGAAATTCTAGATAAAGTGATGTAGCAATAGCAAATCTATTGGAGAGAAACAACACACTGAATGAAGAAGTCAAAATTTTAAAGAGAGAATAGGAAATTCAATCAATAAGACTATGTGAAGTGATTGAACATAAAAAGAAAGCTAAGGAAGACAAGACAATGGAAGAAGAAGATAAGAGACAATTGGTAGACTTGATGTAAGGACATGTGATGTGTGGAAGCTCACAAATAATTACTTGGACATGGTAAACCAACTATTACTTGAAAATAACAAGTTAACCATGAAAGACTTGGAAATTACAAATTTTAGATCAGAGAACAATTGACTAAAAAATGAGTTAAGATCTCAAAGGAAACTCATTCAGAGGATGAAAACACCTAATGAAGTAGTGAGATATTATGCTCGTAACTAATGAGATCACCAAGAAGATCAAATGACACCTCTAGACTAGGCCATATTGAGAACCTATCATCTATTGAAGAAGGAGAATCATCAAATAGTGGAGAAAATAGGAATACAAAGCCAAAGAACAAAAAACCTACATTTTGTCATTGTTCGAGAGAAAGACACACAATAAACATTTGTAGAAGCAAAAATGGTAAGTCCAATCCTAAGGCTAAATGCAATGGATATTTATTTAACTGTAAAAAGCATGGACATCAAGCACATGAATACAAGTCAAAGGCTAGCAATACACCTACTACACCTAGATTTCAAGGACATTAGTACAATTGCCAAAAGTATGGTCATAAAGCACAAGACTACAAATCCAATGTAAAATCTAAATGGACATCCAAGAAGCAAAGAAATGCACCTAGGAAAGGTAACACATTCAATTGGGATTAAAATACATGGTACAATTGTCATTATTGTGGTTAATATGCTCATATTGTAGAAAATTGTATAAGGACACACTTTAGATGTAAATCTAAGAGTTGGATGAATGGAAGTTTGGTCTATTATAATTGTCACAAGTATGGTCATATAAGAAGAGACTGTATGACCAGAGCACCAACACCTAGTAATGAAAAAAGAAAAGGTGAAGAGACTATTGATCAGATAAAGAGCTAGATGAATTAGACATGGAGAAAGAGAGAAGAAGTGACTAGTAGTGGAATTGATGAAGTTGAGATCACCAAATCCAATGGATCAGGTGATACCACTACTTACAACTAAGCGAAGAAGGTATGCAAGGAACTGTATTTTAAATTATATATTTAACATCAGTTCCTAACATTAGATGTGTTAAAGTCCATATCTACATAATTCAAGATGCATCAAGATAGATTTAAGGAAAGAATCGAGAAAAGAGTTAATATCCATAATTGGTATCAAGTATCATTATTTATGTCTGAGGTGACCGAGTCTTTCAGTATGCATTGAGCTTCCATAATGACTAATCTAATATATTGACTGATTCAAGTATGAAAGTATCAGTGATAATTGAGTCATGGTTATGACTGAGTGATGGAATATGGGAATGAGTTAACCAAGCTATTATGCAAGGACCAAGATAGATGTATTACACTCAATAGTGTATGGAGTATTTATTGAAAACCTAAATCAAATATTTGAATATATATAATAAATTTTACCATTCATTTTCATTTTAGCAAGTGATTTGAGAAGTTGTAGAGAAATTCAAACATGACTAAAAGAGTGATTTGTATGAAGTCTATGAAGATTCAATGGTGTGTCGTCATCAAATATTATGAAGTGTTGATAAGACCCATCATTACTGAGTTACTTAGAATTCATACTATGAACCCTAAATTCAAGAAATTATAACCCGTTCATCTATTGGAGTGAAGAAGAAAGAAAAGAAGGTAAAGAACATTTAATTGATTAGGAGTACTGCATATCTCCCACTAAATTTCCTAGTAGTACCTGAGACTGTGATGAATGGAGATCTCTTGGGAGCCCTATCATTGGTCTTGCAAAAGGTCTTGATGATCCATGATATAAGGGCATGATACATGTTCAAAATAAGTGAGATTGGATATTATGAGCTAAGGGAGGCATATAATAAACTATGCAAAAATGGAGCATTGAAGGTTGAACACCAATGCATTGCTAACAAAGGGTTAGTGTGTACCCTAGAATTCCCTCGTAACTTCAAATTGAATGGATTAAAATAGTTTTGAGAAGATTTTATGACATGCACCTATGGTTGGAGAATGGGACGATAAAAACCACTAACAAAAACACTCACCGAGTTACTTGATACCCTATTCCCAATGGAAAAAGGAGCATGCAATCTCAGAGTAAGGAAGTGATTGAGGAAAATACTATGGCAGTATGGAACAAATGAGGCATCATAATTTCTACAATCACAGGTCCTAAAATTGACTTTGTCGTAAGGGCAATAGCCCATAAATTTTACCAGTCAAGCAGGATGGATAGTGTTCCTTGTATTGCAGTTGACCAGACATGGAAGATAGTCAAGAAGGATCATACATATGATCTTGTCGAGCTATAATTGACTCAATTAGAAGATAACTTGTCATCGTTTAGGAAGGGAACATTATGTGTAAGTTTGGATCCTTGATGGTTTGCATATTTTTCTATGTTCAAAATATGTTTTCTACCATCAAAGATGTTCTCTGGAGACAAGACCGACCAATGAAACAATAGATAAGTGATTTTATTCAACAAATAGGAGAAAAATTTGATAGTGTAATCAGTAATTACTTTATTGAATTCAAGAAGAAGATGAGGAAAAGGAGAAAAATTGATGTATCCCTAGTTCAGAAATATTATGATGATGTATGTTTCCTTTTTTATACTGATTTCACATGTGGACAAGATTTTGTACCGAGGGTAGCATGGTTGAGACCATTTCCCTATGAGGTAAATATTGATTAAACATCTGCAACAATCACAACTTTACTAACAAAAGAAGTAGATAAAAATGCCAAGATATTTGGAAGGTATGAAGAAGCCAAAACTAAAATAACCATGGGCTTGAAAAATGCAACCTTGGAGAGAAAAAAAATAAGTTAGGTAAAAATTTTGAGAAGATGTTGGGCCAAGGGGAAGAGGATAATGTACCACTTCATATCATAATAGGTCATGGTGAGGACCAATCCAGTGATTTAGAAGAAAGTGAAGATGAAGATGTAAAATGCACAAAATAAGGATAAGGAAATAATTGTTGCTGAGCCTAGTATAAAGGAGAGTTAAAAGAAGCCTAATCCTCCTACCATTACAAGACTAATACAAGGGAAGGGTAGACTCAAGCATAATCAAGTAGATTTGACTCCACTTGAATCAAAAAACAAGCCCTGCTCAGAGTTACACATGGAAGAAATACATAAATCACATGAAATAGTGAAAAAACAACATAAAATAAGGCAAGGAAAATGACAACACTGATACAATTATTGTAAATTGTTCAACATGATCAAGTGTAAGGCCTTCCAAGTTTTGGCCTTATACAAAGAATTTATGAATTTAGAGTCTCAGCTCACATCTTATTATCTTTTCTACTTCTACTACTCTTCTACTATCACTTCCTATAGCTATCTAAACCAACCTAAGCTTCTTATATAGCCAGCTAAGCCACAAGTCGGCCAGTCAGGCATTTAATTACATTATAGGTCCACTTAGGAAGAGAAAACTAAAACTACTGAATGAATGAACAAAACATGATGAGAAGTAATATTTTGGTCCACATGCGATGTGAGAAAAAATGCCCATTTTCATAAGGTCCCATTTCCTCATATAGGACCGCGCAAGGTTAAGACATCCCAAGTTTCTTGCCAAACTGGCTGGAAAATCTATACCTGAGGAAAAAAGTGATAACTCTTAACTCTAGATGTATTAAGACTTGCAAGCATAGGAGAAGTTTCACAAATAGGTCCACATCATCACATAAATTTTTCATAGAAAGAAACCAAGAGCTACAATGGCTACAAAGAAAAAAAACTACATGAATAGAAAAAAGGAAATGTTCTTGGTTGATGCAAGATTGCTCCAAGACCCAAGATTCTCTTGTATCAAACACCTGGGGTAAATAAAGAACTAATTTCCACATCAGGCACTACTCATATTCTAACCTAAATCATAAAGATCCAACTTAACTTGTGTAATCCATGAACTTTCTTCAACCATCTTATCTTTCCACTAAACTAGGTATTCCATGTAGTCTTTTCCTCTGGTACTCTTGCTTACTCTGCTATTCAAGATCTTCTCAATGTTGTCTTTACTTTTCTTAGGATAATAGAGACCATCTTCTATCTCATCAGCTGATTCAAAGTACTCAAAGATATCGACAATGTTGAATATAGGTGATATATCCATGTCCTCTAGTAATTCTAGTTCATAAGCATTTCTAATGGAAAATTTCTTTAGAATCTTAGAAGGTCCAAAATTTTCATTTTCAGCTTGTTGTAGGTACCAACTAGAAATATATTCTTCTTCAAATGAATCATAACCTCATCTCCAAATATTTATGTATCCTTCTCTGATCTTCTCTTTGTTTATATTTTAGATTATTGTCCTCCAAATTCCTTTTGACTTCATCATCCAAAGTTCTCATGAATACTGAAAAATCCTCAACTTCAACACTTCTTCTTGTCTAAGTAGGTAAATCTCTCAACTCTATGGTTCCCAATCTCAAATGGTGTCCTCTTAGTACTTCTATTCATAAAATTTTTATATGAAAACTCTTCTTGTGCGAAAACTAAATCCCAATTAGCATGCTTATCTCCAACTAAACATCTCAACAAGTTTCCCAAACTTTTGTTCACAACTTCAGTCTGTCCATCTGTCTGAGGGTGAAATGTAGAAATAAACTTTAATTATTTATTCATATTTTTCCAAAGTGTTCTCCAAAAATAACCAGTAAACTTAGTATCTCTGTCTGAAATAATAGATTTAAGAAAACCATGCAATCTTACCACTTCCTTGAAAAATAATTAATCTCCATGTAATGCATTAGATGTCTTCTTACAAGGTATGAAATGTGCCATCTTAGAAAATCTATCAACCACTACCAAAATAGAATCATTACTTCTTTGAGTTCTAGGTAATCCAAGAACAATGTCCATACTCAAATCTTCCCAAGGCTTATCAGGTACATGCAAAGGTTTATATAATCCCAAATTCTGACTAGTTCCTTTCGCTGTTTGGAAAATTATGCAACCTCTAACCATTCTATGTACATCCCTATAAATCTAAGGCCAAAAGTATCTTTCTGAAATCAGTTTCATAGTCTTATCAAACCCAAAATATCCAGAAAGTCCACCACTATGTTTCTCCTTTATTATGTTCTCTCTCATAGATCCTCTAGGTATCTAAAACTGAACTTCTTTAAACAACATGTCTTCTTGAATGAAATAGTCAGTCCATCTATCACTTACTATTTGTTCCTTACAAGATTTCCAAGGCTCTACAAAATCAATGTTAGTTTCATACAAACACTTCAAATCATCAAAACCAAGTACCTCAACTCTCATTTCTGTCAACAAATTTCTTCTTTGGCTCAAGGTATCAGCAATCTTAGTCAACTGTCCACTTTTATGCTTCAATAAGGAAAAATTATGCAAGAACTCAACCCACTTCATATGTCTCTAATTCAATTTATTCTGACTTACCAAATACTACAAAGCTTTATCGTAAGTATACAACACAAAATATTTAGGCATCAAATAATGTCTCCATTTCATCAAAGCCTGAACAATAGCATAAAATTCCTAGTCATAAACACTATATTTTCTCTTAGCATCATTCAATTTATCACTAAAGAAAGCTACAAGTTTTTGCTTCTTGACTCAAAACAGCTCCAACTGCACTTCAACTAGCATCACATTCAACTTGAAAAACCTTACCAAAATCAAGCAAAGCAAGTGTAGGTAATTCTGCAATGCTTTGTTTCAATGTATCGAAACTCTTTTCTGGTCCATGTATCCATTTGAAATCCATTTTATTTCCTATCATAGTTTTAGTTATAGCATTATAGGTAGAATTGAAATTTATGATAAACTTCATATAAAAACTTGCCAATCCATGAAATGATCTTACCTCTCCAACATTATCTGGTGTAGGCCAATCAAGTATATCTCTCACTTTCTCAGGATCCATCTTCAATCCATTAGCTGAAATTACAAAGCCAAGGTACACAATCTCATTTTTCATAAATGAACATTTCTTCAAATTAATCAGTAACTTTTCTTCCTTCAATCTCTGCAATACTTGTCTGATATGTTCAAGATTTTCTTCCTTACTCTTACTAAATATCATAATTTTATCAAGATATATGATCACAAACTTACTCATGAATCTTTTCAAATCTTCATTCATCAACCTCATGAAAGTACTAGGTGCATTAGTCAAACAAAAAGGCATAACCAACCATTCATACAAACATTCATTAGTCTTAAAGGAATATTTCCATTCATCCCCTTCTCTAATCGTAACCTGATGATAACTACTCTTCAAATCAATCTATGTGAAATAATTCTCTCCACTCAAACTAACCATTATGTCATCCATCCTAGGCAAAGGAAATTTGTACTTTACTTTTATCTTATTTATAGCTCTAGAATCAGTGTACATTCTCCATTCTCCATTCTTTTTCAGTGCCAACATAGTAGGTACTGCACAAGGACTCAAACTTTCCCTAATCAAACCTCTCTCAATCAATTCTTACACTTGTATGTTCAACTCAGTCTTTTCATCAGTCATCAACCTTTATGGTGCTTTATTAGGAAAACTAGCTCCAGGTATCAAATCCATACAATTAATTTTATACTTCTCATAGGAGGAAAACAATCAGGTACATTATCGGAAATGATGTCATGAAATTTAGTCAGCAAAGATTTAACCTCAAGAACATGTTCTAACTCATCTTAAATTTCTCAGTTTTCCTTGGAATTAAAGAGAAGAAAATATTTGGCTCTTTCATCTCTCTTTCAAATATTTTATCATCAACCAAGCATACTCTGACTCTAGTATAGTGACCTTCATCATACTTTTATACTAAAGGAAATAATACTTGTTTGTTCCCATCCATCCAAATAGCATATTGATTCAATCTACCATCGTGCAAGGCTTTCCTATCATACTACCAAGGTCTTCCCAAAAGAAGGTGACAAGAATCCATAGGTATAATATCACACAAGACTTCATCATGATAATTCATAATTTTGAATTTAACAAGGTATTGTTCACTTAAAAATAGTTTATGTTCCTTCTGGATCCAAGAAATATGATAAGGATTAGGATGTTTCAATCTCTGCAGCTACAATTTTTTAACTATCTCTTCGGATGCCAAATTATCAGATCTTCCACTATCAATGATTACCTTGAAACATTTGTTAGTCATCTTACATCTGGTTTAAAAAAAAAAATTCCTCAGAATAAGTTCCTCACCATATTCTTCATTAAAGAAGATCCTTCTTAGCATCAAGTTCTCACCATGTTCAGGTTCATTAGATAATTCCTCAACTTCTTCACAAGCCAAATTATTTCTGTTATTACCTCTAGTCTTCTTTCCAGAGTTAGTACATTCAAAAGCTCACCACATTTGGAAAAGTACCTTTAAACAAATATTTCTCATCTCTTTCCCATTATTGTTATTCCTAGAGTAACCAGTATAATTACCTCTAGACTAATTGCCTCTTCTACTAATAGGTTCATCTTTCTATCCTTTATCTTGCACTATATTGTCAGATCTACTAGTTTCTCCATAAGTTTTGCCTCTACTTCTATGAAATTTGCCACCTCTTCCTCTCTTTCTTTGATCATGTCTTTTTGTTCATTGGTCTTCTGCCTTCAAAGAAAATTGATACGCTTCTTCCACACTATCTATTTTAACATAACTGATCTCATCTTGAATCGATGTCCTTAGGCCATTTAGGTATCTAGCCACTTTCTCAACTTCATCATCCACATGTCCAGATCTGATATCCAATTTGTAAAATTCCTAAGGATATTCCTTTACACTCATGTCCCTTTGTCTCAAATTTTGCATTTTCTCATTAAACTAGCATGGTAATCAGCTAGAAGAAACTTCTTCTTCATCTTTCCAAGCATATTCGTCCATGTCTTGATATTTTCTTTTCCTCTCTTCTATCTCTTTGTTTGGAAATGATCCCACCAAAGAGATGCAGGACCTTTCAACTTTGTGACTACTATCTTAACCTTCTTATTATTAGGAGTATCTTCATACTCAAAGTACTTATCCATCTCAAAGATCCAATCCAAAAGTGCATCGGTCTCAAGTCTTCCACCATAACAAGTAAATTCAAATACAGGTCTTGATTTATCCTTAGAAAAAAATCTCAAAAGTGTTTCCTCGTCCAGCTCAACTTCAGGTTGAGGATTAGGTGCAGCCTCTTCTTTGTCACTAACATCTTCAAGATGTGCACCTCTTCTCTGGGGTGTTTGTACATATTCAAGCCTAGGTGCAATCTGAATCAACATATCCATGATAGCATTATCATTCCCTCTACCATGAACCATATTTACAATGAGGTTCCAACAATATTGTAGTCTTCTACAAGTTATAGGTCAAATCTTAGATCCGCCACCCTACAAAAAATCCAATAAGGTTCTCCATGATTTAATCCATAAGAAATAGCTTTATCTGATACCACTTGACATAGGGACAGGGTAGACTCATGTAGAATCAAGCAGATTTGACTCCACTTGAATCAACAAATAAGCCCTGCTCAGAGTTACACATATAAGAAATACATAAATTACATGAAATAGTGAAAACACAACATAAAATAAGGCAAGGAAACTAGCAACAACACTGGTACAATTATTGTAAACCCTTCAACATGCCCAGCTATGAAGCCTTCTGAGTTTCGGCCTTATCAAATAATTTATGAATTTAGAGTCTCAACTCACATATTATCTTCTTTTCTACTTCTACTACTCTTCTACTATTACTGCCTCCCTCTATCTAACCCAACCTAAGCTTCTTATATAGCTAGCTAAGCCACAAGTCAGCCAGTGAGGCATTTAATTGCATTATAGGTCCACTTAGGAAGAGAAAACCAAAACTACTGAAAGAATGAAAAAAACATGATGTGAAGTAATATTTTGGTCCACGCATGATGCAAGAAAAAATATCCAACTTTTCAAGGTCCCATTTCCTCATACAAAACCACACAAGGTAAAGAGCTCCCATGTTTCTTACAAAATTGACTGGAAAATTGATACCCAAGGAAAATGGTGATAACTCTTAAATACAAATGAATTAATACTTTTGAACATAGGAGAAGGTTCCTAAATAGGTCCACAAAATCACATAAACTCTGCATAAAAAGAAACTAACAACGATAATGGCTACAAAGAAAACAACCTATAGGAATTGTTACCTAAAATTCCCTGTCATGCAATTTTTGGCTACAATCCTATTTTCATGTGCAAAATAGATCCACAAAGTTTTAAGGTGTGTGATCTCAACCCCATGTTCTCTAATGTGTCATCAAGCTCTAGTTCAAATTGCACATGCTAATTCACAAAACTCAGGAAGATATTCAATTTTAAAGCTTGCAGGAAATACTGGCAGCAGAGTTCCAAAAAATGTTCAGTGTCAAAAACCCTATGTGTTTTTGACCTTCGCTCCAAAAGCTAAGTGTATTTTTTACCTTCACTCTAAAAACACTCTGTGTTTTTGACCCCTCATGTTTCACACTTCTTCCTCTAGCGTCGGCACTCCCTAAGTGCGCAACTCTGACCTAGTGGGGCCCGGTGGCTGGCTTTCCTCAAATTCTTGTGGTTGTCACGTGTTCACAAGGAATATTCCTTTCCCTTGTGATCATGTGATAGGATGACACCTGTTGGCGGGCCCATTCTCTATCTACAAAAGTTAAAGCTCGGTAAAATCTTGTGGTTGTCGCTACACTACAAAGGAAAGATGTCGCCTGTTTAAGTGCGCGGTGTAATGATGGTCATCGATCTTCCTTCCGATGTGATCTTAGTGGGTCATCGATCCAATGCCTCATGTTGCTCATGTTCTCACACGCGATTGGTTTCCACGTGCTGATAAGGATTTGTAGGTGGGCCGATGTGTCAATGGGGTCCTAGTTGAAAGGAGATCTACGGTTGGCGTAAAAGTGTAAGGTATATTCTTTGGCCATGCGATCTTACACCTATTGTTAGATGGGAATCTGGAGGTTGTAGTGGGTCCGTTGTCAGATGGTTGCCAAGGTGTTGATAACTGAATGACTGGGATGAATAATAGAATGCCAAGTGGCATAAGTGGGCCCAGGGTTGGAAAAGCTTTGCGCGGTTGTGTAGTTAAGAGTTTTCATGTGGTCTCTAGATGTGGCCGGGGTTAAGGAAAAAGTTAAGTGAATTGGCGACTAAGAGGGAAAATGAACCCAAGGTTAGATTATGTTAAGTTTGCAGTAAGGCTCGAGGTGGTTCCATGGATGCTGACATGTCAGTATGCCTGCTTCTGATTGGCTCTTGACTGGTGGTGTGGACTTTGACCTTTCATAGGGTCTTGCAACTTTTTTGGGGATGATCCAGATCATCCAATTTGCCAAAAAAAATGTGATCAATAGCCGAGTTTTAAATGAAGAACTAGTAACCGTTGGGGCCCAAATCTAAAGTCTTCTGCAGGGGTTTTCACCAATGTTGGATCCGGTCTACATGTGCGAGGTAGGGAAGGGTTCTAAGGGGCTTGTCACATGATCACATGTGGCTTTTTGAGCTCATGCAATAATGCCACTAATGACATTTTCAAGGTGGTGCAACATTTTCACAGGCTTTTCTTCTGAGAATGTTTTCAAGTGTGGTGAGGTAGCTCAGAATTGATTTATGCAGACATTTTCTAGTTGCAAGCATGATTATGGATGATTTGGTCAATGCCACCATGGATTTTGTAGGGTACAGTGCAATGTTCTTACACCAATGAAGCATTAAAGAGTTGGCACCATCTGTACTTTCAAATTCATTCTTGCGAAGATCAAATTTGGAGTCTTTATGGCTTAGTGGGCTTGTAGGAGGTTGTCAAGTCAAGGCTTTTTGTCTGCAAGCAGGATCAGTACAAGAATGGGCACGCAAAGGAGGATATATCTGATCTATCGAGATATTTGCAAGAGATACATTTATGATCAGAAGTGATGGTTTTAGGGTTGGATTATTTTATGCATATTCTTATAACCCTGGTTAATTTTGGACTCCTGCCTGCGTGTAGTTGAGGAATGTATATAACATTTTTTTTGAGCCTTAGTGCTCAGAATTTAGTAGTTGTAAAAAGAAAGTTTCTTTCTCAAAGAGTATTTTGTGGCAATTTTCCTACCCTTTAGCTTTCTACAATTGTAATTTTCATTGATTGTTCAAATTTTGCAAAGTATTCTGTGACATTCTTGTTGTCCTTATGCTTTCTTGTGTGGATTATCTCTTATTGGATCAACCTGTATTCATGTTTTCAATGATATCTTAGGTTTCTTGATTCCTCTTACTTTTCTGTAACTGTGGGTGTTATTGTGTTTGATCTCATTTAGATGTTTTGTTGGTATATTTCAGCCCCTAATAGTCTTGTCTCAATCCTACACCGAGTTATAGGAGTGAATGTTTGTTTGCAGGTCATAGATTGTTGTCTAATCCTAAGAGTCTTGTTGTTGTGAAAGAATCTTTCTCTTTCCCTGAACACCCTCTTTTGTTTGTAGACCCTCCTATGAGAAAATTATGCAAGCCTATTCAGTAAGTTGTGATCTCCCAGACCTAAGCCTTTCACTAGTTTCATTCCTCTATACTGAGATCCAAACCCTATTTTCAGTGCATTACCTAGTAGGTAGTTTTCTTTCCTATTATTTCCCTTTCATGCATTCCTTCTAACACTTTCCCCTCAAAGATTTACTTTCATGTCAAGAAGAAAATTAAGGTGATAATCCAAGAGGAACTAGCCTAGAACCTGGAGGTTTCATCTCGGTTAGCATAAGGTCCCACAACCTTGAGATGATTCCCAAGTTATATTGAGTTATCGAGACTAGAGAGCTTGAAATAGAGGTGCCAAACTCAGTGTATAACATTTTTGGCATGCCCGGTGGGATTGAAGTTCAGATTCATGTTAAAAATTATGCTATCTTTGATATGCTGGTAGCATGCTACAGACCTAGAAGAGGTCATTTTTTTGCATATCTGGCGACTCCAAAGAGTCTACTGGTTTGAAAGGTCAAGTGCTGGTATGTTTTCAATCTTCATATTCAAGTTCTAGTTGATTACATGAGTAGACATGAGTTTCTATGGACAGTCAGGTTACTCACCATCCTATCATGAGAATAATGCTCAATGGGCTGGTTCCTAGCGCTATCAAAGCCACCCAAAGCCTCATTTTACCCCAATCTATTATACTTCTCAAGGGTATCAATATATCCAGTATGCCCCAAATGACTTTGCCCTTGTGCAGAGTTATGAAAGAGCCCTCTGACAAGATGGATCATGGGCGCAAGAGGCACAACAGAAAATGCAAGGCTAGTTGCCCCATCCTGTTTACCACCCACCCTCCCCTTCTCAAACTATGCAATAGATGCAGACTCTGATCTCAGACTTCAAGAAGATTTATGAGGCAAAGAGTGTGTTTCTTGATTTGATTAAGCAAGTGTCTGAGCTCAAAGAGTAGAGAGCATTGGAGGCTCAAAGTTATTATGAAGAGTCAGCTCCTTACCAAGAGCTAGAGGCTCAAAGTTATTATGAGCAAGGGTTCATTCCTTACCAAGTGGCAGAGGCTCTTGTTGATGAGCAACAAGTAAGAAATTTCCAAGAAGAGATTAGAAGCCAAGCTGAAATTGAGACAGTGAGGTTGAGATCACTAATTGTTCAACAAGAGGCTCCTAGGCCTAAGATTCCAAGCTAGAGGGCCCATCTATCTCAAAAACCTACACATGAAGAGCCAAAAAAGCATTCATTCCCAAGCTTCAAGATGGGTATGCCTCTTGTGTCTCCCTCTGAGCCCCCTCAATTTCATATCCTTAGTTTCAAGGAAAAAAAATCCTTTCAAGAGCCTGTGCTTGAGATTCAGCCCACCACTCTACAAGAGTAGCCTATTTAGAGAAGTGAGTTATCCCAAGAAACCTCTCTGGTCTCTTAGGATGATGAGGTAATTTGGATTCCCCAATGGACTCTCCCTCCTGGTTGTCAAATGCCAAGTCTTTTCAAGGATACTAGTCTAGTGACTGAGCAAGGACCTATGGTAAATGAGCTTTCATTTGAAGAGGAGGAGAAGAAATCTGAGGTATCAGTGCAGAGTGATGACTATGGTAAAGTGGGGCAGCAAAGTGTAGAGGTAGAGGTTGATGCTCAGCCTGAGCTCTTGGCTAGTTTGTATGATGAGCTTCCCCTCTTTGTTGATGATGAAGAATAGACCATGCCATTACCTATGGCTGAGGGTCAACCAGAACAAAAGGTTCACCATCAACAGGAGGTTGATATAGAGGAGGATGCCATGTCCTTGTTGGGTGAGCTACCTTGTTTTATGGAGTAGGATGATGAAGCCATGGGAGAGTCTTTCCAAGAAAAGGACACAGACAAAAGCCTTGAAGAAGAGCATGAAGTTTTGGATATCATTGAAGTCTTTGGTGACAAATTGGATGTTGAACCCCTATTCCTTGGAGTGACGGTTCAAGGTCATATGCCTATTGAAGAGGGTTTGGTCTTGGATTGCCCTTTTCACAAGGAGCTACTGCATGAGAAAAATTTGGAATCAGTTCCAAATCTTCAAGATTTTGACAACCTTGTTGAGCTCTTGGTTGGTTTAAAAGAGGAGGATGACAGTCCCCTGACTGTGGACGATGAGTTGCTTTGGCTACCCATGATGGAGGATGACCATAAAATAAAAGGAGAAGAAATCAAAGGAGGTCCTTTCTTTAGACTTTCGAGAGGCTATCCCATTAGATACTTGGCTCAGAAGGAGTTTACCAAGACCTCTCCATGTGATCAATTAGAGGAAGGTAAACTTGATCTTGTTTTTACGGAGGTAGTACATCATCTTTTGCCAAATTTTTGTATGCCTCATATCCTTGTAGCTATCCCTATCCTTCCAATGCAAAATACCCTAAGGAGAAAGGGTAGCTATTTTTCACAATCAGTGAATGGTTTTGTTTAACCATGTTTCTGCACTGGTTAGTTTAGGCTAGGTTAGTTTCCCTGCTTTCTAGCTTAGTTTTCCTATTTTCCAAGAAGTGCTCGTGCACAAGTTTCTCTTCCCAATTCAGTTTTTGTCCCTGTCAAGTTTTTGTGTTCTCGAGATGACTCCTATGCCCAATCTATATGTCAAGGTCACTGGTCTAATGTCTAGCAGGATGACATCCCGCAGAAATCACCAAAATGTTATCCAAAATTCCTTGTCATGTAATTTTTGGCCACAATCCTATTTTCATGTGAAAAATAGATCCACAAATTTTTAAGGTGTGCAATCTCAACCCCATGTTCTCTGATGTTGCATCAAGCTCCAATTCATATCGCACATGCTAATTCACAAAACCTAGGAAGATATTCAATTTTAAAGCTTATAGGAAATACTGGCCACAGAGTTCCAAAAAATGTTCAGTGTCAAAAGCCCTGTGTGTTTTCAACCTTCACTCTGAAAGCTCAGTGTGTTTTTGACCTTCACTCTAAAAACCCTCTGTGTTTTCTACCCCTCATGTTTCACACTTCTTCCTTTGGCATCGACACTCCCTAAGTGCGCAACTCTGACCTGGTGGGGCCCGATGGCTAGCTTTCCTCAAATTCTTATGGTTTTTGTGTGTTCGCAAGGAATACTCCTTTCCCTTGTGATCATGTGATAGGGTGACACCTATCGGTGGGCCCATTCTCCATCTACAAAAGTTAAAGCTCAGCAAAATCTTGTGGTTGTCGCTACACCGCTAAGGAAAGATGTCACCTATTTAAGCACATGGTATAATGATGGTCATCGATCTTCCTTCTAATGTGATCTCAGTGGGTCATGGGTCCAATGCTTCATGTTTTTGATGTGCTTGCATACGATTGGTTGTCATGTGTTGATAAGGATTTGCAGGTGGGCTGATGTGTCAGTGGGGTCCTAGTTGAAAGGAGATTTGTGGTTGCTGTAAAAGTGTAAGGTATATTCTTCGGCCATGTGATCTTATGCCTACCGTTAGATGGGAATCTGGAGGTTGCAATGGGTCTATTGTCAGAGGGTTGCTAAGGTGTTGATAACTGAGTGACTGGGATGAATAACAGAATGCCAAGGGGCATAAGTGGGCCCGAGGTTGGAAAAGATTTGCGCAGTTGTGCAGTTAAGAGTTTTCATGTGGTCGCTAGATGTGGCTAGGGTTAAGGAACAGGTTAAGTGACTTGGTGACTAAAAGGGAAAATGAACTTGAGGTTAAATTATGTTAAGTTTTTAGTAAGGCTCGAGGTGGTTCCACGGATTCTGACGTGTCAGTATACCCGCTTCTAATTGGGTCTTGACTGGTGGTGTGGACTTTGACCTTTCATAGGGGCTTGTGAATATTTTGGGGATGATCTAGATCATCTGATTTGTCAAAAAAAATGTGATCAACAGTCAAGTTTTAAATGAAGAACTGGTAACCATTGGGGCCCGAATCTGAAGTCTTTTATAGGGGTTTTCACCAGTGTTGGATCTGGTCTACATGTGCAAGGTAGGGAAGGGTTCTGAGGGGCTTTTCGGATGATTTCATGTGGCTTTTTGAGCTCATGTGATCATATGACTAATGACATTTTCAAGGTGGTTCAACATTTTTGCAGGATTTTCTTCTGAGAATGTCTGCAAGTGCGGCGGGGTAGCTCGGAATTGATTTTGAGGACATTTTTTGGTTGCGAGCATGATGATGGATGATCTAGTCAATGACACCATGTATTTTGTAGGGTACAGTGTGGTGTTCTTATGCCGATGAAGCATTAAAGAGTTGGTGCCATCTGTACTTTCAAATTCATTCTTGCGAAGATGAAATTTGGAGTCTTTATGGCTTAGTGGGCTTGCAAGAGGTTGTCAGGTCAAGGCTTTTTGTCTGCAAGCAAGATCAGTATAGGAATGGGCATGCAAAGGAGGATATATCTGATCTGTCAAGATATTTGTAGGAGATACATTTATGATCAGAAGTGATGGTTTTAGGGTTGGATTATTTTATGCATATTCTTGTAACCCTGGTTAATTTTGGACTCCTACCTACGTGTAGTTTGTTGGCTCTTTTCCTTGCAGGACCAAGCTTGAATCAAATAGTTGGGCTAAAAACATAGGTTAGGCACTCAAGCTTGATAAGAAAAATAAACCAATTGATGAGGATAAAGAACATCCTCCTTCTTCTTTGAGCTCCACATTCACTCAGGTGGGTATTGCCTTATTTGCACATTCAAGACACCTCATGACAAACCAAAGGCCTACAGATAGATTAATGTGGAATATCAATCAATATCCTATAGGTATCCTATACCCTAATGAAGCCAATATCTCATGCAATAGCCCTACTTGCATGGAATGAGATTAAAAGTTAGAGACCTATCCTAACAGCATGAAAGGGAAAGGGTGGAACTGAAAGGAAATGATTATAAAGATGATTATGAAGGGACCCCTGAGATACCCTAAGTCTCTGATAGACCAGTGCCTTGTCCAATGGGCCACAGAGTCAAATACCCTACTGCAAGAGACAACTATGAAACAAGAAAACAATAGATTCAATGTGTTGATGCCAGACATCAATCACACACCATGACCAAACCTCAACTTAGTACCCACCTGTGCATTCAAATATGTTATTATCCATCAAAGGATTTTGACCCTCCCCTTAGAAGAGACCTATGAGCAGATAATACATTGACTAGCATCCACTAGAAGACAAGCATGAAATATCCTTGACACTTTACCTCATACATACATGAACACTAATTTTGAACTAGTTATCCCTGCAAAGACAACTCCACTTGCAAACACTTAGGCAATGCAAACAGATAGATCAAACACCCTTGATGCATGATTAATGATTCAAAATTCAAATGGAGATAGCTTGGTAGCTGTAAGAATGTATTAAATTCTCATACATAAGACAAATCAATTCCAATATGCATTATATTCTCTGAACCAGCAAGAGAAAGAAGAACACTCTATATGCTGAGAGAAGGAGAAAATCTACAGGAAAAATACCCTTCACTTGGAACCAATTCTCCTCAAAAATTTTGCAGAAGAAGGAACCCATACAAAGTTAAAAACTTGACTACATATACCCCTAGCTGCCTTGGAATTCTCAGAGAAAATGCAACAAGCTACGAATAGCTAGGGCTAGGGTTTCACCCACCCAACCTGCTAGAAATGGTCATAAAATTTACTGCAAAAACACCTCGAGCCAAGACTATCCTTCACTAGGTACCAAATTAATATCTACAATCAAGAAACAGGCCCTTGGACCACCTTGCAACCACTGGTGCCACCAAACCAAATCAAATCTAGTCAGAGAGCATTGAAAATTAGTCCTTCTGGTCGCTGTAAACCCTCTGCAGATTTAAATTCAAATCCCAATGGTCACCTCATGGCTTAGCAGCAAATTAGCGGCCATCATTTAAATCTTTGTCAACTTTAAGTCCTGATTGTAGATCCCCTCTATCTTTCCTGGGCTTCAGATCCCCAAACTCATCAAGCACCATGGGTTTCATTTCGCATACTAGTGACAAGGTAAAATCTCAGTCACGGAATGAAAGGCCTAATTGCAATTAGACTTCGTGAACACATGACTGTACGTGTTGAAAATTTCCCACTTAAGTCATCTAGCGAATTGGTGACAAAGGAACTTTTGCCAATTCATGAAATATTTCCTGCCTCTGCCAAAGAATCTAGTGACCCCACGACCACTCATTTGCCAAGTCGCCAGACCAACTAGTGAATCGCCAAATCTCCTTGCGAACTAGAGACAAGAAGGAAAATTTGTCAGGCCGCGAAACTTTATCCACTCCACCAAATTGCATTGGACCCCACTCCTAACTCCGCAACTAGGATGCCACCTATCACCATGCAATTCATTGCAACTACCAAGTCACCTCTGCCATAGGACCCACCTGCAAACCACTTGCCACCTTGGTACACCGGCAGCCAACTAGAACTCAAGACGTCACCACCGAGGATGCCACATTTCAACCTCACAATGGGCCCCAAGGACACATGTTGATCGGTCACATGATCACATAGCCAAAGTACTGGGCTATGCGATCATGTGATAGCCAACCAAAAGCTACCACACGACCACCACTTACAAATGGGTCCACCAGCAAAATGCCAATAATTCAGCGACTATGCGACTAACTGTTCGCCAGCTAAGTTGTGAGATGTTAGTAGATAACCATCAACCTTTCAAAGATCATGAGACTAACAGTCACTGAGTCGCTGGATGCTAGCTGCTTAATCACCAAAAATAAGAGATCAACAGATAACTGCTAGTCGTCAGGTCGCCAGAAAGAAAACTAACCGCTAGGTAGCTGTAAACCATGAAAAGTTGGGACCACACAGACAGGTGGCAGGCGGTCGCATGATCACATGTCAGAAAAGTCTGACATGTGGCCATACGATAGCCAATTAGGAAGAACTTTTGAAGGCCCGGGCCCACCACCCATTGCACCTATGCAATTAAGGAAAGCTGGCAGACAAGGAACTAGTGTGAAGTCGAAAACACACAATATTTTCAACACCAAAGGATAAGCGCACAAAAGTAGGAAACACAGGGGGTTGAAAAACAACATAGGTCAAAAACACACAAGACTTTCTAGAAACACTATGGGTTTTTGACACTAAGGCAAATCTTGAAAATGCTTCTCGCGGACCTTAGTAATTGAATATCTTTCTGGGCTTTGCAATTTAGGAGATGCAAATTTGACCAGAGCCTGGTGATAACATGAAGAACACGGGGCATGACAATTGTCAAAAACACTTGCAGGGAGAAGGCCATTTCTGAAGGATTTTTTGCATGACAGAAAAATGGCCTAACATAGTTGAGGAATGTATATAACATTTTTTTGCAGCCTTAGTGCTCAGAATTCAGTAGTTGTAAAAAGAAAGTTTCTTTCTCAGAGAGTATTTTGTGGCAATTTTCTTTCCCTTTAGCTTTCTACAATTGTAATTTTCATTGATTGTTCAGATTTTGCAAAGTATTCTATCACATTCTTGCTGTCCTTATGCTTTCTTGTGTGGATTATCTCTTATTGGATCAAAGTGTATGCATGTTTTCAATGATATCTTAGGTTTCTTGATTCCTCTTACTTTTTTGTAACTATGTGTGTTATTGTGTTTGATCTGATTTAGATTTTTTGTGGGTATATTTCAGCCCCTAACAGTCTTGTCTCAATCCTACACTGAGTTATAGGAGTGAATGTTTGTTTGTAGGTCATAGATTGTTGTCTAATCCTAAGAGTCTTGTTGTTGTGAAAGAATCTTTCTCTTTCCCTGAACACCCTCTTTTGTTTGCAGACCCTCCTATGAAACACTTATGGAAGCCTATTCAGTAAGTTGTGATCTCCCAGACCTAATCCTTTCACTGGTTTCATTCCTCTATACTGAGATCCAAACCCTATTTTTGGTGCATCACCTAGTAGGTAGTTTGCTTTCCTGTTATTTCCCTTTCATGCATTCCTTCTAACCCTTTCCCCTCAGATTTACTTTCATGTCAAGAAGAAAATTAAGGTGATAATCCAAGAGGAACCAACCTAGAACCTGGAGGGTTCATCTTTGTTAGCATAAGGTCCCACAACCTTGAGATGATTCCCAAGTTATATTGAGTTATCAAGACCAAGAGAACTTGAAACAAAGGTGCAAAACTCAGTGTATAACAGGAATAGAAAACAAGAATTTTTTTGGTTGATGCAAGATTACTCAAAGACCCAAGATGCTCCCGTATCAAAAACCAATAAAAAGGGCATCTACAACTATACTAAATAAAAATGAAGGGGAGAGCTCTGGGGAAAGAAATACAGTACAAACTAAGGTTGGGATGAGCCACACTAGAAAGAAGCCAAGAAGAAAATTGGTGTTGCAAAAAGGTGATGAAGATGAGGAGATGATAGACACAGATGATATCAGAAAATTCAAGGTGGCCATCCTTAAGCATTTGACCAATCTGGATGAAAGTCACCAAACCATCAAAAGTACTCCAGGTTTGGCAGGATTCAAATTCATTAAATTTGAAAAATTAAGTAAAAATGATAAAGTAAAGATAAAGGATGCAATGATATAAATAATAGGAACATTCTACAAGAAGACACCATTGGAATTTGGAAATCTTATCCCTAATGGACTGTTAAATAAGATTGATGAGAGATGGAAGTATTCCCTTATGATTGAAAGACATGTATAAGAGAAGGTACATTAGTCCAACTGATGCCTAAATTGACACAAAAGAAAAGAACAAAATTTAGTGAACAATATAGGAATAGGTTTGTCCATAAATTTAGAACATATTATATATTGAAGACAAATGTTGAAGAGGTTGTTCAACATAGTACATTAATCTCGAAGACAATTTTTGGGCTAATAATTGACAAAAGTGAAAACAAAGATGAAGGCACATCTAGACAAGTAGAGCTTGATAATACAGAAGATATTGATGAGCCAAAAAATATTGAGGAAATAAGGAAGAAGGTAGAGGAGAGTGAACAAGAGGATATGATCACCATTGAGAATGTACCTAAGGATACACAATTGAATGTCAATGCCTTAACTGAGGAAGAAATAAAGAGTCAAATTCTTACTAAGGAAGCTTCAGATACACTCTTACCATGCACCGATCTAGTTTTGATCCAAGTTCACGATTATCCAAAAATTGAGGGTGCACCAAACATGGATTCAACACTTGATATCTCTAAAAAAATCATAGTTGAGGAAAATGATACACAAGGTATCAATCTCGAGGAATAGGGTAAGTTGACAATCACCATTCCACATCCACCTACCGAGGCTAACCTTGAAATCAATGCAAAAGAAGAACATAAGAGCATGGAAGCTCAAGAAGATAAGTCTCCAATAAATATCATAGGACTTCATGTTGAGGGAACAAAGGAGACTATTCTTACCGAAACCAAGGAGACTCAAGAGACAAAGGAACAAGAGGCTATATAGGAACTAGTATAGGTACTAAGTTTAAAACCTCTTGCACTCATTGAAACTAAGAAAGATGATACACCTAAACAATAGGTGATTACTACTTAGAAGGAGTCCATTTCAATTGGTGGTGACAATAGTAAATTGCAAGAATAGAAAAGACTAAGTATTAGTGTACCATCATCATAGCTTACCTTGTCGAGTATCAGCACACCAAAGACAAAGAAGAGAAAGTTACACAAGAAGAAGGAAAAGTCTCTTGGTACTCAAGTGACATTAGATGAGGTTATAGCGATTAAAAAATGGGACATTGATAATTTCATAGATGAGAAGATGAAAATTTTGTAGGATTTATTGAAAGAAAAAGAGAAAATAAGAGGAATTGAGAAGAGAACATCAACAAAAGAAGGTATACATGAGATAAATGATATCTTTGTTCGTGCATTTGAATTACATGATATTAATGAGAATACATAGGTATATTAGATTAGTTGGTCCATATTGTTATAAATGTGAATAATTATGATATAAAATCTAATGAGAAGTTGATGGAATGGTCTAAGAGGAAGTTTGAGACTAAAGTTCTTGAGAAAGTTACAATAGAGATTGTTGCATGAAAGAGGTTGAACTTTCTGACCTTGTAAATAATTTAGAGGAAGCTGTACAAAAATTCATTCTTTGTACAAACAACTTTGTGATGTAGAATTCTTTACAAAGGATAACCAATAGCTTATTGAGAAGCTTAAATTAGATTTAAATTCAATAGAAAATTCATTGAGTATAGATGCATGTTCAAGCTCCATTCATTTTACTAGATTGACTCATGCCCAAGGGAGATTAGCTGAGCTAATGGAAAATGATGGTAAAATAAGGGAAAAATTAATCTCTATTCAGACAATGATGATACCTCAGTTCGAGGTCATGTAGAGAGAATTGGCCACAAAAAAGGAATTAGTATAGAGAGATCCTCATCTGCCTATTGCAGAAATTTTGGTTGATCTAGTTGCTCAGCTAGAAATAAAACTACAAGTTTTGGAGTCTATGAGATCCAATTAGAACAATGCATTAGAAACAATTCTACAGCTCCACAAACCATTTTTGGATAAGTACTATCTAACCCCAACACCCCAGTAACTAAGAGTGAAAAAAAAAGGGGGAAATAGATGAAGATCAAAGGGGAAATATACAAAAATGCATAAGGGGGAAAGACATGGAAATGTCACAGGAGATACAATGTAAAAATTAGAAAGGTGTGACATACTATTTTGTTAGTTTTTAATCTAATGTATAATCATTTTTGAAGTCATGAGTATGTCATTAGTTATGTACATATGATATATGAAGACCGAGT